>BQNB010039013.1:2457-48350 GCA_026074375.1 Tanacetum coccineum | reverse complement strand
AACGCGCGATCAACCGTTGACTCGCGAAACGTCAAAAATAAAAATTATCAATTTTTCTCCAAATTTTTCATAATAAAATTCAAAAATATTTATTAGCAACAAATAAAATTTTAAATGTCGACGCTCGTTCACGGAAACTAGTAAAATAATATTTACGACATCGGCACGCAATCGTCGTACAATGACCTAAAACACGGGGTGTTATAAATGAAATTAAAGGATTGGTTTGGGTTAATAATCACATTGCCAATAAGATAGAAAAGAGTGGGCGTATGTGATTATGGGATTGTTTTAGGAAGAAGATGTTTGGAGAGTGTATAGAAGTGATGAAATCACTTGTTGGGTAAGAAGGGTATATAAGTGATTAGGAAGAATGGATAGAAGGATTACGTAGAAGGAGTGTGGACTTGTGCATGTGAGAAATACATGTGTGTTTGTAAAACATTTGTATGGGTAAGAAAGTGAGAAAAGTCAAAGTATGATTAACTTCTACATACCACAGACTCAATTAGTCATTTAGACTTTAATCCATGATAATCAACAATGGATTTGATCACTAATCATCTTGATGCAAATAAGCTAAGTGCTTTGCATCTTAAGTAAAGCATATCCCATAACGGGAAATGATGCATTTACGCAAAGTGACATTTGACTTAATTTGACCAATAAGGGAGTAAAACCCGTTACGTGATTAGGAACAACGTAATTTCAGATTAAGGTCAAATGATTACTTTTTTCCTGTTGGTATGTTGAACATATTATCATACTAGGTTTAGAAATAAGTCTCGGCCTTGGCTAGAGACGTTTGATAAAAGTTTTGAGTTGGCGTTTTATGGAAAAACAAGAGGATTCATTTTTGCTCCTCTCTAAGTCTAAACCTCATTTGGAGTGTTCTCAAATGCGCAAATATCTTGTACATACCTTTAATGAAGTTTCTACATGTGTCGAGTAAAAGGAAAGCCGACGATTGTGAAATTTGTAAAATGGATTTCGCGTGTGGCGCGCTGGCCGTGCGCTGACGCATGTCCAGCGCGCCAGACGTGAAAGTTCGGTTTTACGGATTTTGGCTATTGTTTGTGATTTTACATTTTTCTAATGTTTATTTGTTATCATTAAAACATAAAGGAGATCATAGTCAATGTTGCACCAACAGTGTTACTTTAACTAGTATACATAAAATCATGAATTCTGTCCAGAAAATAAGGTCACTTTAGGTGTCCTTTTTACCAAGATAACCATTTTATTTTGTCAAATCCTTCTGGTATGTCAAATTAAAATGACTTAGGTGTATCTATGATTTTTTTAGATTTTTCCTAGGGATTTAACCCACTCAAATGGTCACAACAAACAGTTTACCTAGTTCTAGACATGTCAACTTGTTTAGATGATTTGAGGGTCTTAAAGATGAGTCCAGGCTCTAGGTTTTTCGTTACATAAAGTTTACATCCTAAATTAGTTCCAAAACCATTTTCAAAGATTTTCATGCAGGCATGTGTGATTTATACCCAAAACAAGTGACCTCATCAAATCTGGAAAACTTACTGTTTTGACCTTTCTTTTTAAAACGTTTGGTTGAAGGTACAGAAGTAAATTGTGGTAAAATAGGCTTACATTTCTGTAAATAAAAAACTAAAAATCAAGTTTGAGAGTTGGAATCAAGTAAAAAGGCTAAAATATGAATTAGTTATAAATTTTTGAAGATGACATACTAAATCTGCCAAAAGTAAAACATATTTACATACTCGTTTTCAAGAACCATTTGGAGGACTTAAACACTATATATTTTAACCAAACCAATGAGGTTGGAAAGGTATCTCAAAATTCTTAATATTGGGCTCAAGAATCATCTCAAAACAATATTTTATGAACAAGTTATGCCCTCTTGAAGTTGACACTAACACAAACTCAGCAAGGTTTTTAGGATTTTTATCCATTTCAAGTGACTTGTTTTATACTCAAACACTTCCAAACGACCCAAATGAACCCTAATCACATTTTAGACATACCTTAACATCATTTTTTAGTCCTAATATGTCCTCAAATTACCAAGTCTCATTTTATTAAGATCTCTTAAGAATAACTTTAAGAAAAGTGCTCAAAAACGATTTTTGAGAGATTATGGGTGCAAGATAGACACAAGCCACCTTGCATACATGTTCACCTTTAAATATCTTTAAGAGATGATGAAATAGACCTAGGGTCTGATGTTCTTGAGTATCTTTGTGGTGTTCTTTGATGGCTTTTTGATGGTTGATTGTTGTAAGGATGACCAAATAGGTCACAAATATGCATGTTTCATGGGTTTTATAAATGTTTTGTTGTGGTGGTTGATGGTGGTTGTATGGTGTTCCTTGGTCGGTTCACCATAGGGAGAGAAAGGGAGATGATTTCAATTTTTAGTGTGTATTGTGAGAGAGTGTTGGGTGAACGAGTGATGGATTGCTTGTATGGAAAAGAAGGAAAGTAAGGTGTATAAGAGTAAGAATGAATAAGAAACATCATTCATTGGCCAAATAGGGTGGTGGGGGCATGCTTGGCCGGTTTTAGGGGTTCTCAGAGGGGGTATTTATTTATTTTTGTAAATATTTTGTATTTGTAAGTTATATAAGTTAAATTGTAATATGTGTGAGTGTTAAGTGTTATGTGTTAAAATATATAAGTTAAAGTAAAAAGTGACTTCTAAATGAGAATGTAAAAGTTAGTTAGACTAACTTTTCCAAAATTATTGACACTAACATAAAGTGATTTGAGCATATCGTTAACCATTAAAGACGTTTAACTAGAATCGTACGTCGAAGGCACGTTCGTAAAACTAGGGTTCCTAAGAACTTGAACACATAGCACCAAAAAAAACACATGATATGATAAATTAAAGATTGACTCAACAATATTTAGAGGAGTCAAAGATGTCACAAATTGTTATCGGTTGCTAACCGGAGTTAGACATTTATCATAGTATCCCCCGTTAAAGGAATTTCATACCGAAATTATGTTTGATCATTTTAAACACGTAGCATTCATGAATAGTTTCAGGTACTTGCGCCTCATTTTGTCTTCACGTTCCCATGTGTATTTCGGTTCTGATCGCGAATTCCATCAGACCTTCACGATGGGAATCCGGCTCTGCTTCAGGATCTTGACCTCACAATCCATGATTTCTTTAAAGGTACATGTAGGTTTGTGTCAGCTAGGCATTTCTTCAGATTTGACACATGAGACGTGCCATGAACTTCTCTTAGTTTTTGCGATAGCCTCAAGGATAAGTTGCATGACTAATTCGTTCAACAATCTCAAACAATCCTTCATACTTAGGTGCAAGCTTTCTCCTCTTTACACGAGTGTGTGTGTGTAATTTGAAATTCATGTATGAGAGTATGTGAGTGAGTGATTGACTGAGTAAGGGAATAAGTAGAGAATGTGTGGGTGAGAATGTTATGATAGGACACTTATGAGCCTATGTTTGGAATGTGAGAGACAACAAGTACAAGAGAGTACATTGTGTAATGGAATGTGAGTTGTCACATGTGGGTATGAGCTTGGGAAAGTTTATATGGTGAAGGCTTAAGGTTTAAGGTTATGAAGAAGAAGATATTCAAAGGATTGATTATGTGGGTGAATCATATTGCCATTTAAGAGAGAAAAGAAATTAGGCAATAATGATTAGGGAATGATAATGGGAAAGTGAATAGAATGTTTGTTGGAATGTCTGTGATTATGTAGGAAAGTGTATATAATCATTTGTTTTGGGAATAAGGTTTAACAAATGATTAAGGGAATGTGAAGACAAAATGTGATGATGCTGGCCATGTGCTGACGCATGACTAGCATGCCAGAATCACTTTTCCGGTTTTACAGATTTTGGCTATCATTTGTTATTTTAAGTGTTGCGAACGTTTATTTGACATCATTAAAACATAAAGGAGAAGATGAAGAACGCCGTTGATGTAGCTTGCGTCTTGATCTTAGCCTTGTAATTTGGTGAAGCTTGAATGTTGTATTCACCCATGAGCTTAGTAGCTTTTCTTCTCCCATGTAAGCTCTAGCTCTTTTTTTAGGTAAAAGGGACTCTCCCTAGTAAAATGTATTACTCTAAAAAAACCATTTAAGTACAACGAATGAGGGTAAAATCCCTCATCTTAGTCCGTTACATAGGCATAATAAAGCAAAATAATTGCTACAACCCTTTCCTCTACATAAGAACGACATGCCGATCTTATGAAAACAGAAAACCACTACTTCCTACCTAGACTTTTAATCTTAAAATCAAATTGATCACAAATCTCTTGCAATTGGCCTAGAAAGTCTTCAATTTGATCTTCATAATCATCATAAGCATTTAGAATTTCATCCTCTAATTGATGGCCATCACCAAATGAAGAACTAGGTAAGCTCTAGCTCTTTGGTTTCTTTCTCCTACATTTTTCAAATAAAAAAGGTGGGATCGATATCTTTCGCTTGAAGGTAGATATCTTTGTAGAGGTAGAGAGTAGATATCTTTAAACGTGACCCCCTAGATCATTGCTTCCCCTTGTTTAAGGTAAGGATCCATGGGTCAAGAGCATTACCTTCGAGGTGTTCTTGGCTGTAACTAGCAACCAACAAACATAACACACCATAAGCAACAAACATATACACATGTTCAAGTCTAAGGTGGGTTAGCTTACCACTTAAAAACTTGGAAACATGAATTTGTATATTTTAATCATAATGACTCCAATCACCTTTTTGTTGAGCATAAAGGGATAATAAACATCAAGATAAAACACATGTTATTAAAGTACACATAAGTAGCAAATAAGTTCAACATTTGATATTACAACCATGTTGCATACATTTCAAGCATCTTTTTCCTTAAAGTTATCCTTAGATACTGCCTTGCCTATGTCGTCCTTAACGACGCAACTAATGTTGGTAGCAATGGCTAGCATGAGTTTTATTGCTTCATTGATTGACATGAACATGGCTTTATTTTCCTCTTTATGATCCTTGATTGAATTGATCATGTCTATTATGTTTTCACAACATATAGAGTAACCACACTCAGTGTGATTTAGGCTTAAGGAATTCCTTATCTTTTGCTAAGTTTTTATCTTTCTCGATCTATTTTGGAAGTGGGGGAAGGCACCTAGTGTTATCATTCCTAGTTCTAATTTCCTTACTTGGTGTTTGAGGAATAACCATACTATCACCATCATCTTCTTCATCATTAAGGTACATTTCCATACTTAATGCATGCAATTTATTACTTGAGGTTCCAAAGATTTAATTATTGAGCACATTATCCGAAGACCCCCTTGGGTTTTCTAGAAGCACCATTCTTTTCCTAATAATATAATTATATTGATACTTATTGGATGATACATATAATTATAATACTTTTGTTATAAAGAAGTTATTTCTTCTCGGACAAATAATACATCTTTCATGTATTATTTTTGAATGTGTTGTTGTTAAGTTAAAGTTTTGAAAAACTTCAAGAAGAGACAACTAACTTCCTACAAGACACTAGCATTTAGAAGAGGTTCTTGCATCACATCTTTTATTATGGAAATGAGGTTGTTTTGTTAGACTCCTTTTATCTTGTGTTTTGATGACCATGCAATGCAAGAAGATCTTTTAGAAGAAATGTTATAGAGATAAGCAAGGTTGCAAAAGTCATGAATCGGTAGGCGGCCGAACCCCTTGCAGCCTGTAATTGGTCTAGGCGGGATTAATTGGTGATTAATCAAATTAGCATTTTCGGAAAGTTTTGGATATTTCTGGCGAGTTTTGGATATTTTCGACAAGATTTTCCTTAAAAAGAACTCGTAATAGATATTAACAACTACCATAAGTGATTAAAACAAGTTTATGGTGAGTTTTGGGTATTTCCAAGAAGATTTGTAGGTTTCTAGAAAGTTTGACCATCATTGACCACCATTGATCGTCGTTGACCATGGTTGACCGATTTGTTTGACCAATTTACACAAATAAAAAAGGTTGATGACTTGTAACGCCTAGGCAGCGATTAGTCGGCCTAGTAGCCTTTTTTTTCAACACTGTAGATAAGTTTGGTAAGAAGAATATATTGTCAAACCTAAGTTTCTTCTTCTTCTTCCTAACTATCTTTTGCTTAAGATTTTGAGATATTTAGGTATGTGTGTTTTAAACCTTTGGTGTTCAACTTAATCATGATTATGTTGATTAAGTTTGTTGGTTAAGAACATTACATTGTGGATATTAGATCTATTTTATGACATACGTACACTTAATATTCATGATTGGAAGTTGCGCTTAATTGGTGTTTAGTTAAGATTTGGTTAAGATTGGATGATTAAGTTATATAATTTAGTTCCTACAAATATGCATACATGCACCATGATTTGTCTAACCATGCATGATACTTCCATTGTAGTTGGTTGTGTATAGATCCTTAATCACCATTTTGGATTTTTGAAATTAAGAACTTTATTTTCAATGTGTTGCAAGGAAAATACTTAGGATCTCGGATGAGTGATCCAAGTTATCAAACTTACTTTGATGTGTATTTTAATCCTTTTTGGATGTTTTACACATATAGGAACACATATTCCATTATACACACACCAAATGTTGCGATACATAATATCTCAACATTGTGGCTCAATGGGGTTTGGCTATCGTTTGTGATTTTAAGTGTTGTGAACGTTTATTTTTCATCGTTAAAACATAAAAGAGATCTTAGTCAATGTTTCCCCAACAACATGATTAATCAATAATTAACATAATCAAGAATCATCTTGATGCAAACAAGCTAAGTGTTTTGCATCTCAAGTAAAGGACTTCCCGTAAAGGGAAAAGATGCATTTACGCAAAGTGACCTTTGACTTCATTAACCAATAAGGGAGTAAAAATTGTTACATAATTAGAGAAGATGTAAATCCAAATAATGGCCATATGAATACTTTTTCTTGATGGTATGTTAAAAGTATGAATGTCCTAGGTTTAGAAAAGAGATTTGACCTTGGCTAGAGGCATTTTAGTAGAAGTATTGAGTTATCGTTTTATCAAAAATGGGAGGACTTGTTTTTGGTTTCTCTCTAAGACCGAAACTCGTTGCGAGTTTACCTAATTGATCAAATATCATATACATACCTTTTATTAAAGATCCACACTTGTCGGGTAAGAGGAAAGCCGACATTTCAAGAATTTGACCATTTCCAAGCCGTGGCTGGCGCGCTGCCCATATGTCAGCGTGCCACCAGCGTGTCAGGATGCTATTTTTGATTCCTTTCTTAAGTTGTAGATCTTCTTTTTCCCTTTCAGTGGCCTTTTGAATTAACTAAACTTGGAGTCCAGATGAAGGAGTTATGGCCAAAATACTAAAGCATCCTCTAAGGTCATCATATAAACTTGATTTTATCTTATGGTTTTGTTTCTTCACTTGATTCTCTTCTAACACGCATATAAGGCGTGTTCCTCTCTTTCAAGCTTTTAATAATGATTTCAAGTGTCTCATAATATATATATATATATCATCATTAAAATAGAAAAGAGATCTTAGTTATCATTTTGTACTAGCAGTTTTTGAGTCTACTTTATGATAAAAAAGCTTTTAGAGGTTGAATCCTAATCAAAGTATAAAAGTATACTTCAATAGTAATGAAAGGTCGATTCCAGTCATGTCGTTTATAAAAAGAAAAATGTTTCGAGTCTGGTGAGGTGCTATTTTATACACTTTTTCAGGGTTATTTAACCCCCAAAATCATGCAAATACGCTCTATTCAACTAACCCAACCCCAATCAATTCTAATAGTAATTTACGCAGGTATTGTATGGTAGTTGTGCATAAGATAAAGCTTTAAAAACCAATTTGGTAATTTCAGTTTTATTGTAAACATTGTCAACAACGTAAAAGGGGCTTTCCTTCTTATACCTTACTTAGACCTAATCTTCTCTTTTCTTTCGATAGAAAATCCTCCATCGAGATTGGATTCTAATATAAATAAAAGGAATATACCAATTCTTACTATAAATCAATCTTGACTTGATATTTAAATTCCTAGACATTTTATTACTTGTTCTATTCTAAACCACTAAAAAAGAGACAAATGGACATATTCATACATAATTTAAATAAATAAATAAAAATAATAAAATAGAAAATCCTTCATAAGTACCGGATGTACACATTTCTCCCTCCAAGATGATTCCTCGGTTAGTCATCATCCTGGAGGGAGAAATGTGTAGATCCGGTACTTAGTTTATTTTTTATGTTACCGTTTCGGCTACATAGAGGGATAGATTACATACACTCGGGACTTAATTGACTTTGGTGTAGCAATTTATATCAGCACTTTTTGGAGGGAGAAATGTATACATCAAGGACGCACAACAAGTTTACTTGATCGGGCTTTATAAAATATGTCGGAGGTTAGTACGCAGAGATGATTAGTGCTTCAACTTGTTACTTTGGTGTCACAGTTTCGACTTCATAAAAGGGATAAAGTGTGTACTTTGGGTATTGAGCTGAATTCAAACAAGACTGAAACGCTTCCTAAGTGAGACGATGTTGATGATATCATCCCTCCCACAGTATATCCTAAATGAGAAAGGAGGTCCATAAGAAGATTTATGCATTGATTCTTAATCAGTCTCAAGGGTGTCTGTTTGGGAGGGAGTTGAAAAAAGAGAGCCTACTAGTTGAGAGGGAGTAAAAACTCAACTAGATACTGCACAAGAAGTTCAGAGCATAATTCATATCAAAGCCGAAGTATTTGGATAAGGAAACTTCAAGGATGACAAATGAAAATCAGATTCTATAAAACTTTGACATGACCAGAAGTGCAGGAAAATGAAGTTTTTCAAGACATGCAGCTGATTCAGAAACTTCGAGATGACCAAAAGTGTATGAAGAAATTTATTGAAGACATGTCAAGAAGTTATGAGTAGAAATCCAATCAAGACTGAGATCTTCGGTAGAGAAAACTTCTAAGTCATCCTTAGTAGTATTTTACAATGTGTTTGTCTGCAAGCTGAAGAAATAAAGGTGGAGCATTCAAGTAGATCAAGGTCATTAAAAAAAATCTCAAGGAATGTTAGACTTCGTTCTTATCATTTTGCTTGTAGGAAACATTGTAAACGATTCATGTGTGACACCATCTTGGAGGGAGAATGTTAGCCTTACTTTTTAGTGAAGCTGGCGTCTTACACGTGAATTGGACTAGCTATAGATCAATTGCTAAACGCAGGGACTACTATTATAAATATGGGATAGATAGCTTATGTTTAGGCTATAAATACCCCCATGTCTCTCCATGGGGGGTTGGTGGAAGTCATTTGTATTTTATCTTTCTCTTTCTAATAATACATCTTTTTCTTTCATCCCTCTCTCTACTTTCTCTCACTAGAACACAATGCTTATTCATATGTTCTTTGATCAATCCTGACCCCCGAATAAGGTGTTTTGAATCGCGTAACACCTAATAACTTAGCTATAACTAAGAGCAATAGTTAGTTTTAACATCTTGCTCTAAACTCTTTTCTGGGTCTTCAAAGGGACTAATGAGTGCATTGGTATATGACTGCTCGTAACAGATCATACATACAAATGAAGTTCTTTTAAAAATTTAACTAAACCCATTTTCATGTAATCGGGTCAAAATTGCAACATCCATAAAAAAAGAATATCCCAATAGCCTTAACAACTCGTGAAAAACGGTCAAATAGATTCATTCAGATGCCATGACATCGTGTAGCGTTAGGGCGAGCTATCCGCATTCCTCTAACCTTTAGGGCTCCAACTGCAAGAAAGATAGGAAAAGTTGTAATGTGAGCTCAAACTATAGGGCTCGTGATCAATCATGTACATTGAAGTAAAGTATGAGGGAGTTTGGATGAGCACTTAATACAAGTATTTCCACTTAAACTCATCACGGTTAATTAAGTGTGCTTTAGTCATTGATGGTTACTAATTTGATTTTCTAAGTATATGTTGAGTCAAAATAATTAGTCGTGTTTATGTGGTTTTCCCATGTATGTGCTCATTATTAATATAACCTATCTCTAGCTCAAATCAACATATATATATACATATATATATACATATATATATATATATATATATACATATATATATACATATATATATATATATATATATATATATATATATATATATATATATATATATATATATATATAACACAATCAGTTTAATTGACACATCTCATATTATTCAACTTATTTCCTATATATGAGCTTATTATGAATTGAATATGGTAAATAAGCCCATAAGTTGGAAAATATGACAGAACAAACCATCGATAGCATAAATATATTTATAAATTTTAAAAGAAGGTATAACAAGTAGAAACTTATTGCTCCTCTACCCATGTGTATTTTTTGTGGGAACTTGGTGGTTGCTTCACCGGAGAAGATATTTACATTTTGTGCAGCAGGTGTCTCTAATGCCTTTAGCCCGCTAGATTCTATACGGGTTTTCGTGTTGTTTTGGGCTCAATTTATTTATGATAGAGGAGTGGATGATGTATCATTTTCCCTTTTAATAACAGCATAACCTCGAAGCATATATAGTAATATAATGAACAGATATCATATTATCTAAATTTAAAGAAAACTTTATCAATAATATGAATAATTACTGTTATCTTCAGCCATGTCAAGAAAAGCTTGCAGCTTTAAGGCTTCCTAATACTACACCATGCCATGAACTGTTAAGAAAATAAAGATATATAAAGTACTTTTTAAATGTGAAATTCAAAAGAACTAATTGTGGCTTGTTGAAGTGGAATTTTGACCAATACCTTATGAAAAGGAACACAGCACCAGCTGCTAATGGCAGTGTATCTTTGATACTATGTGTGCCTCAAATTAATAGAAAAAAGCGTTTAGAGTTTTTATCACAGATAATCGCAAAGGTAGGCTTCAATATCTGCATTCGTCTAAAAAAGAAGTAGCATCATTTGTCTGAATGAGTAATCATGTTATTTGTATGTTATAATATTTTAGAGGTTTTAATACCCATGCTTTCAGCTTTTACAATAGAACATCTGCTTCTTAAAAACCGACAGACTCTTAGAAACTGAAAAACTCCAAAAACACTAGAAAAGGTTTCCTTAAGAAAAAAAGGTAAGTGTCAACAATCTTAAATAGATTGTTACAAATAAATTTCAAGTTGATACAATAAGAAATACCTTAATTCCAAGAGAGTTTGTGACACCTCTTACAAAATCCACTTTGGCACCATCCGGTTGACGGGCCCGCTTGCCAGCCTAAAGGAAATGAGCTGAACAGTCATACCGTAACCGTGTCTATGAGGCTCAGATACGTTGAGAATCAAAAAAGCCTGGATACAGCAGCCATGGCTGCAAACCTAATGATTTTCCACGCCAAGACGCAAACGATTACAACTTTAGTCAACCATATTTAGATTCCAGCCCCCTATGTTTAATGTCAGCATCATTGTAAGAATCGAAGAAAGTGGATACATCCGTCATGGCTGCAAACCTAATGATTTTCCACACCAAGACGCGAACAATGACCATCCTATAATCAATGTTACCATCATTTTTAGCTCATACAGACTGATTGAGTGTGTGATAAGCATATGTAATCGATCAAGGTTCTTGACCTGCTCAAACCTAGCAACACATTTGGCTGAGTTCATTTCCGCATAAAAACATATTAGGCAAAAGACCTAACCAATCAATACCAGCCATGGCTGCATCCACAACTTAGTTGTGGCTGAGGTGCCAAGATACGAGACTCAGTAAAACCATGCTTTTCAGGCAAGCAAGCGCAAGCAAAAATATCATCTTTGCCCGCATTTTGTAAAACTAACAACAGCCAGGATTGAATTCCTCATCGCCTTAGTTACCATATTAGATATGGCTACAACCACGTTTTGATCATTAGATCTTAACACATGAATACCACAGGGTGGGTTTTGGATCCAGGTCAACACCACATACAAGGGAACCTGTAAAAGGAACAAATAACCCTACACAAAGAAGAGGAGGGTCGGGCCAGTGGTAACGTATATCATGAATTGGACCAGGGCGGATCGGTTAAGAACAGTATATACCCTTTTATAAGGAGGCTCATGTTTGCGAGGATAAAAGCGGCACCGAAGCTCGCCATGGCTGTAACCATGTGGCTGCCCCGCCAAGATACGAGTTTCGGAAGACTACGCTTACCAAACAAATATAACTCTGCAAACATAATAAGTTACCAGCGCATCAGCAAAGCAGGCGTAAGAAAATGCAAGACAACATCAACAAACATTGAACAAAGTAAACATTAGGAAAGCGTGAGATAAGCATATGCCGAAGGCGTCGTCAAAAGTGTCAATATAATTGTATATAAGCCTCAACAAATCGTTAAGTTCACATTTAAGGGTATCAAACTCGCCACGGCTGTAAACATAACTTCTTGATTCCCCGCCAAGATATGGATCGCTTTCACCCTTATAACATTGTACAAAATATTATTTCGTAATACAATAAGACACAAATTACTATAACATATTTTTGTTAATATAATCAGACAGTGTTAAGCAAACATCAATGAACCATCATTTAGATGAGGCTTATGAATTGGGAACCGAATAAAAGGTATCCGACCCGCCATGGCTGCAAACACGACTTCGTGATTCCCCGCCAAGATACGGGTCGGTTTCACCTATCGTCACCTATAAACAGGCAACCCACATAAGTAATAGTATAGAACAGCCGAAACATATGTCAAACACTCGGTTATAAATATATCACAACCATCCCCTAATTCCAACAAAATCGACCCCTAATTGCCACAAATTATAACCAACCCCTAATTGCAAACATCAAATTCTAGCAATTTGCAAACTACAAAAAGATGCTAAAGTTTATAATAACGACTAAAACCTATAAACAAAAAACAAATCAACGACACCCTAAAATTGAAAGAAAACCGTAATCTAGATTTTTTTAACTCATCTATAAACAATTTCTACCTTCCTTTATATTTGTAAACGATTCTTAATCTCAGGAACCCAACCATACAACCAATCAACACATACTATCGTCAGCCGCAAGAACCCAATCAAACCACCATGGCGAAGTTAGCTAACCCACCATGCAATCACAAAGAGAGCGAAACCAATGGTGACTGGTTCTATTTTTAGAAAAAGAGCTAAAAAGATGGAGAGGTGGGTAAGATCCGGTCTGTGTTTATGGTGGATAAGTGTTTTGAGAGTGTTTTAGTAGACGATGAATAAGTAAAAATTGATATGGAGCGGGTACGAAGGCAGCCGATCAAAAAAGGGCGGGTCGGGCAGAAATAAAGATGAAGGACCGGTTGGATCTTGTACGGGTTGGGCGCTAGGTTGGTCCATCGTTTGGTGTCTGTGAGGGTGTAATGGAGTTGGGTCAGGTCGGTGTGGGTCAGGCGGGAGTAAAGCGGCCAGAGTTCTTTATAATTGTATAGTTTTTATAATGAACAATACAATTACAGTTTGCTCAAATTTTTTACCTTTTTAGTGTCAGCTAAAGTCGATTGCGGCAGTTAGCTCGTTAAACCAATTCAATGACGTAAGGTAAACAAAAATGCCAATTCTTGATTAAATAAAACAAAATAAATTCAAGTTTTGTCAGAATCTCAAATAAGTTAATTTTTTAAAAATGCTATAACTAAACTTTGACGTTGCAACAATGACCCTTTACTTGCATGATAGTTACACATTGCATTGTAGGTCAACATGTAACAAAAAGTATTCACCAACATATTACATATTTCACTATTGAATAAAATATACTAGTATATGTTATGGTATGTATTATTTTAACATAACTAGAGATTATTATTGCAACATATTATGCTATATGACATTTGTACAAGTTGATTGTGAGTCGGTATTGTTATGAATCTATCGAGTAAGGGGATCGGCTTGAGGAAGTGGGTCGGCTTGGGTGCACTATAGAGCTGCAGCTTGAGCTGACACTGTTCACACGCCGAGTCGACGACTTAGGGAATTAAAAAAATTAGGCTTTGTTATTGGGTTTCATTAGTTGTCACTTGGTGCCACTTGGTTTCCATGCTTCTTTGGATGGTGTACACCTAATCTCCATTATCATTCCATAAGTATTTCATTGGAGCATTTAATGTCTTAGGTCTCTAATTCTTCCCTCTAAAAAACACACATTGGTTTTTAGTTTCGCTCTTTTAGATCTGAGGGGGTAGTGATCATTTAGGGTTTTGGTGTTTTAAGATTCTATGGTGAGGTTTTGTTGCTATCATTGATGCATGGTATTTTTGTTGCTTTTTTTAGTTTCTAGATTTGTGGATTTGTGTTTGTGTTTGTTTAAGCTCTGTGATCATAAGTTGTGATTTGATATAGCTTGCTGTAGGTGTGGTGATCATTTAGGGTTTCGTTGTTTCAAAAATCCATGCCCATGCTTCATTGCTATCATATTCGTTCATCCATGGTATTTTGGTTTTTTCAGTTTATGGATTTCTGGATATGTGTTTGTGTTTATGTTTGTTTAAGCTTTGTGATAAATGAGATATGTGTTCTTTAGTTGTGAGTTTATATGGCTTGCTATAGGTTGTTTTTTTATTTGATTTATGAACATGTGTTTGTGTCTGTTTAAGCATATATCTACTGATTTTATAATGTTTGAATTTATGCTTATTTGGCTGTGACGATGTTTCAAGTTTTCTTTTCTTGGGTTGTGCAATATGGTTGGGTGGTTGGGTGTTAAATTAGTTGTGTGATCATGAGTGCCGCAAGCTATATTTTGTTTGGCTATTGCATGTGTTTTGTATTTACTTGTATGATATGTGTATAATATGTGGTCATTGGTGTTGATTTCTTATTAAGTGTTACGTTTGTATGGCTTGCTATAGGTGGTTTTTTATTTGATTTTTGGACATGTGTTTATGTTTGTTTAAGCTTATATCTGCTAATTTTATAATTTTCTAAAGCTGTGTTTTATTTGGATGTGATGATGTTTCAAGTTTCCCTTTTTCTTGTTTGTGCAAAATGGTTGGATGGTTGGTTGTCAGAATAGTTGTGTGATCATGAGTGCTGCAAGCTATATTTTGTTTGGCTATTGCGTGTCTTTTATATTGACCTACATGATCTGTGTATAATCTACAGTTATTGGTGTTGATTTCATAAATGTTGTTTTTATTGGGATTTTACAACTAATTAACCATTAAACTACAAGAGTATGCATCGGAAAAGATAAACATGTATAAAATACATAATTAACAAAGGGAACAAGAACGTGTACCTTTTAGCAATTAACAAAACACCTTCTTGAATATGCGCGTGTGTATAAATTGAATACCATGCGATAACCACCCAAGATATAAAGGTAGATCTCTCTACTTCAACACACACAATATGTTCTTAGCAAATAATTAAGTATGCTAGTACTAGTAGTGATAAAGCCAAACCACCACCACGTTCTTCATGAAATTAACTATTGAAACCCTTGTGGTTTCCCTTTGTCGAACAAAAGCAAAACCGAAAACCTTTTTAAGGGTTTCGGTCGATTGAGCTAAAGAGGGAGAGGATATGAGAGTTTTAGGGTTTTTATTTTCAAGTTATGCAAATAATGATCCCTAATATCTCTTTATATACGCATGCAACTTGGCTTGCAAGTTAGGCAATTCCACCTCCTCTTGGAGATTAGGAAACTAATTGATTAAGGCAAAAAGAAAATAATTCCCACACTTTTATTTTCTCCATAATTGCATATTAGTCCCTCATTTAACTATTAATGAATAATAAACTTCCCATTAAATATATATTAATATTTAACGCTCGTTTAAGCTTTATCACTGAAAATATTACATTTAATATATTTATTATAATTATTTTACGTATTAACGCATGCGTCTTCGTAGGCTCGAATAAAATTCCCAAACATATATTATTTCTACGTGGACATATTCCAACAGCTCCCACTTGGACATATATCAAATAATATAATAACATTGGTAAGCGTCTAGCAACACGCCAATGCTCCCAGGAATATCCGAGTGTGGTTTCATAAAGTCACAGATGAATGATTTATGTATTTACAATCCCTTTGTTTCAAATACCGTGCTAAAAATGGATATGGATAAAAGTCATTCCATTATTTAATGATTATGTTTCTCGTATATATGATTAATCAAGATTACTAAAAATCATTGAGACATATCTACATGAGTTTTTGGGTGTGGCAACACATACATCTGATTAACCATACGAGGGGCCCAGTGACATCATTCTTTAACTACTGAAAGAATAAATTATTTATTGACTACAAGTGTCATGTCACATGCTTCATAATTAATTCTGAAATAGTCCTTATTAGCTACCTTATTCAGGATAACTAGAACTAAATCAAGAAGAATAATCCACACATGCAAGACCTACTTACATCTCAAGTCTAAGGATTTAGTAAACAAAATCACTTACAAGATTCAATTAATGACGTCGATCCATAAAGTGATAATCTTGTTAGTTTAGGGAAGTCCAATAATCATCTTATGAATATCATGTGAGTTTGGTGGACACATCCTTTAATATCAAAAATATCGCCAATCACTTAAATTTGTCTTAGTTCAACAATATTCCCATATTGTTAATCGACAATGGACTAATTTAGAATAATAAATATTTTTCACGGATTAAATATGCAAATATATGACACAATTTAAAATAAATATAACGAAATACCAAGTATCATTATCATAAAATAAATTGTCTTAACATCCCTTAACCAAATACTAAACACATATCTACATGAAACTACTAGCTAAACGAAGTCCCATTCTCCTAGCATGTTGAGTAAGCTTTCCTTTCGATAAAGCCTTCGTAAAAGGATCTGCTCGATTGTCATCTATGTAAACTTTACGAAGATTAATTTCACCCAATATGATGCACTCTCAAACGTAATGGTATCCTCTATGGTAGTGTCTAGCGCCCCTTTGAACCCCCGGTTTGTTGGCAAAATGAAGTGCGCCTGAATTATCGCAAAACATCTTAATAGGTTCATTTATTGTTGGTACTATACCAAGCCCTGAAATAAACTTCCTAATCTAAACAGCTTCTTATGCAACTATGTATTTAGCTTCTGTAGCGGACATTGCAGTAGTACTTTGTTTGGAGTTCTTTCAGTCTATTACGCCTCTATTCAAAATGAAGACGTATCTAGTCTGAGATTTTGTGTCATCTCTATCAGTCTCAAATCCAGCATTGCAATAGCAATCAACTCGAAGTTCAGCTTCAGGATTTCCATCATAAACTAAGAACATATCTTTAGTATTTCTTAACTACTTAAGAATGGTTTTCACAGCAGTCTAGTGTAGTTGATATGTGTTTAATCACATATCATTTTACCTTACTAAAATAAGCTTAAAAGACCAAAAATACATGAAAAATGCAGTATATTTGTGTGTTTTTGTTATTGTACTTTGCAGGTAACGGATAAATCACAAAAGGACAAAAATCAAGCAAAAAGGAAAAAATACGAGCAAGGGATTGAAAAAGCGCGAAAATATGAAAGCCAAAGGCTTACCTATCTTTTACGGACCAACCCGGGCCTACTTAATGGGCCGGGTCAGCCCATTAGTTATAAACCTAAACCTAAAAGTCCTTATGTAACTACATAGTCCAAATCCTTTTTATCAAAAACAAAAGTCCAATCCCTTATCCAAAACCCAGGCTCAAAAACAAGTCCAAGTCTAATCTTATAACAAAAAGGGTCAAGACGGGTTAAAAAAGTCAAATGTACTGTACATCGTTTCACCCCTTCCCTCCCAATTCACTTTCACCTCTCACCAGGGAAAATCCATCAAGTATACGCTCTCCCGTCCTTCTAGAAGCATAATACTGACACCTCTGACATCCTAAATAGCCACGCTGGCAATCCCCAACAATACCATTGGCTATTAGGACATGGCTCATGATCTAACGGTTCAAATGATGAGATTATGAGGCGGTTATGATTGGATGGCTATGATTAGAGATTGGGACACGTTTGGAAGGACTAGAAGCTTTGCTACATCACTATATAAAGAAGCCTCCACACACAGATGAGGGTGTGTAGTTTGTAGTCTAGCTTTAGTAGTAATTTAGCTTATTGTAGTCATTTTTAGCTTATTGTTCTGAATTTTAATGAATTTACTCTTAAAAGCTTGTACTCATTTTGATTAATCAATAAAATTTTAGTATTCCTTTAATTCGTATTTTAATTCATGTTTTCTTTACTTAATGCAATCATGGTTTAAATTAGTTTAAATTCAATTAAATAAGCTCTCATAAGCTCTTCATTACTACTTAAGCTAGCTTATACTCAGTTTAGCCTATAAAAGCTAAACTGAGTTTTGAGTTCAAATCTACGATTGATGCAAGAACCAATAAAATAGAAAGTCAAAACAATCAAATAATAAACATATTACTAATATGCAAAATTAAAATTCCTCGGGTTCAGGATCACTTCCTAGTAATACCGTTGCTAACCCGAGAGGTGATGTGAAAGCTATTACCACCCGAAGTGGTGTTGCTTATAATGGACCTACAATTCTACCTACTCCTTCTCCTCTCCAGAAGGAAGTGGAACGTAAAACCGTGGCGACAAAGGACAAGGTGCAAAATACAAGTTTAGGAAGTACCGCACACGTCCAACCTCTGGTTGTCCAAGACCCGATTCCGGAGCCTGAAGTTGCTCCGAAGCCTAAACCTAAACCGTCAATACCTTATCCTTCGAGGGTTAATGACCAAAAGCTCCGTGAAAAAGCTAATAATCAAATGTTGAAGTTTCTTCAAATCTTTCAAAGATTACACTTCGATATTAGCTTCATGGATGCTCTTCTTCATATGCCGAAGTTTGCTTCTACATTTAAGAGTCTTCTAAGTAATAAGGAAAAGTTGTTTGAATTTGCAAATACTCCATTAAATGAAAATTATTTGGCGGTGCTCCTAAAGAAGTTGCCGAAAAACTTAGAGACCCCGGCAAGTTTCTAATCCTGTTTGATTTTCCGGAGCTAGATGAGTGCTTAGCCTTGGCTGATCTTGGCGCTAGCATTAATCTAATGCCTCTTTCCGTGTGGAATCAGATTTCGCTCCCGAAACTCACTTCGACCCGCATGACACTTGAACTCGCAGACTGATCGACCGTTAACCCAAAAGGTGTCGCTGAAGATGTTTTTGTAAAAGTAGGAAAATTTTATTTTCCGACCGACTTTGTTGTAGTAGATTACGATGTTGATCCTCGGGTTCCCCTCATCCTTAGGAGACATTTCTTGAGGACGGTAAGAGCTTTAATCGATGTTTATGGTGAAGAATTAACTTTACGAGTCGATGATGAGGCCATTATGTTTAAAGTCGGGCAAACCTCGAGATACTCCCGTAGTTATGAAATGGTTAATCAAGTCAATGTCATAGACGTTGCTTGTGAGGAGTATGCTCAAGAAGTGCTCAGATTTTCGGATAGTTCATCAAGTGTCAATCCCACTCCTTCGGATCCTATCATCGCTTCTTCTTCCCCCTCGTTCACTCCTTTTAAAGGAGGAGATTTCATTTTGGAAGAAATTGAGACTTTTTTACGTACCCTGGAAGAGCTTTCTAATTTAGATGACGATTACTACGACACGGAGGGATACATTCTTTACCTTGAAAAATTGCTAAATGAAGAGCCGTCTCCGACTCTCCCTCCGATGAAGAATGACGACCTTAAGCAAATTGATGTTACTATGACGAAGCCTTCGATCGAAGAACCTCCGAAACTCGAGCTTAAGGATTTACCGCCTCATTTAAAATATGCATTTTTAGAAGGAAACGATAAATTACCCGTCATGATTTCTAAGGAATTAAAAGATGAAGAAAAAGACGCACTTTTAAAGGTTCTTAAGTCACATAAACGGGCCATCGCATGGAAGATTTCCGACATTAAGGGTATCGACCCTAGTTTTTGTACTCACAAGATCTTAATGGAAGACGACTTCAAACTGGCAGTTCAACATCAAAGAAGGGTCAATCCGAAAATTCATGAGGTAATCGAAAAGGAAGTTATCAAACTCCTTGATGCCAGATTGATTTACCCTATCTCTGATAGTCCATGGGTAAGCCCCGTTCATTGTGTGCCTAAAAAGGGTGGTATGACCATAGTTAAAAATGAATAAAATGAGTTAATATCCACTAGGTTAGTTACGGGATGGCGAGTTTGTATTGATTATCGAAAGCTTAATGATGCCATTCGTAAAGACCATTTCCTGTTGCCTTTTATGGATTAAATGCTTGAACGTTTAGCGGGAAATGAATACTATTGCTTTTTAGATGGATTTTATGGATATTTTCAAATACCTATTGACCCGAAAGACCAAGAGAAGACCACCTTCACTTGCCCTTATGGGACGTTTGCCTTCCGACGTATGCCTTTTGGTTTATGTAATGCTCCGGGAACGTTCCAAAGGTGCATGATGGCCATTTTCCACGATATGATCATGGAAACAATGGAGGTCTTTATGGACGATTTCTCGGTCTTTGGAGATTCTTTCTCGTCTTGCCTCTCCAATTTAGACAAAATGCTAAAACGGTGCGAAGACACTAACTTAGTTCTAAATTTAGAGAAGTGTCATTTCATGGTTAAAGAGGGCATAGTCCTCGGCCATAAGATTTCAAAGTCCGGGATTAAGGTCGACCGTGCTAAAGTTGATGTTATAGCTAAACTCCCTCATCCGACTTCCTATAAAGGTGTTCGAAGTTTTTTAGGTCACGCCAGGTTTTCTCATCGATTTATTCAATATTTTTCTAAAATCGCCCGGCTGATGACCCATCTTTTAGAAAAAGAAACCCGATTTGTTTTCTCAAAAGAATGTATTGAAGCGTTTAATATACTTAAAAAGAAGTTAACCGAAGCCTCGATTTTAGTTTCCCCCGATTGGGACCTACCATTTAAAATTATGTGTGACGCTAGTGATTATGCGGTAGGTGCAGTCTTGGGGCAACGAAAGACCAAACATTTTCAGCCTATACAATATGCAAATAAGACCATGACGGATGCTCAAGCACATTACACTACAACGGAAAAAGAGTTATTAGCCGTGGTGTATGCTTTCGAGAAATTCCAGCCTTACTTAGTCTTATTAAATACCATAGTGTATACGGACCACTCAGCTCTTAAGTATCTTCTTGCTAAGAAAGATGCTAAGCCAAGATTGCTCTGGTGGATTCTCCTACTCCAAGAATTTTATGTCATTATTCGTGATAAAAAAAAGGAGCAGAAAATCTCACGACCGACCATTTGTCTAGATTAGAGAATCCTCATCAAGGTGATCTTGAGAAAAAGGAAATAACCAAAACATTTCCTCTCGAGACCCTTGGAATAATATCTTCTCGTAATGATTCAAGTACCTCATGGGTTTGCCAACATTGCAAATTACCATGCGGGGAATTTTGTAGTAAAAGGATTGTCATCCCAACAAAAGAAGAAATTCTTTAAGGACATAAAGCATTATTTTTTGGACGACCCCTATTTATTTAAGATTTATGCGGATCAAATGATTAGACAGTGTGTTCACGGCCAAGAAGCCATTGATATCCTCACGGCTTGCTATAATGGACCCACCGGGGGACATCATGGTGCCAAATACACCGCTAAGAAAGTCTTTAATTCCGGTTTTTATTGGCCGACTATTTACCGAGATGCTCATGACTTGGTCACACAGTGTGACACTTGTCAATGTCAAGGCAAAATCTCGCAACGTGATGAAATGCCTCAAAATGCAATTCAAGTTTGTGAGATCTTTGACGTGTGGGTTTTATGGGACCGTTCCAGTCTTCTCGAGGGAACAAGTACATTCTCGTGGCCGTCGATTACTTGTCTAAATGGGTTAAAGCAAAAGCATTCCCCACTAATGATGCCCGAGTTGTTGTAAAATTCTTGAAATCTCTTTTTGCCCGATTTGGAACTCCTCGTGCTATAATTAGTGATCGCGGTACTTATTTTTGTAATGATTAATTTGCGAAGGTCATGCTTAAGTATGGAGTTACTCACCGTCTTTCTACCGTGTATCATCCACAAACGAGTGGACAAGTGGAGGTTTTAAATCATGGTTTGAAACGTATCTTAGAAAGGACCATAGGTGAAAATCATGCTTCATGGTCCGATAAGTTAGATGATGCATTATGGGCCTTCCGTACCGCATTCAAGACACCCATTGTGTGCACTCCTTATAAGCTCGTGTACGGAAAGGCTTGCCATCTTCCTATCGAGCTTGAACACAAGGCCTATTGGGCCTTGAAACATTGTAATTTTGACCTTAAGACCGCGGGTGATCACCAGAAAGTTCAAATGAATGAATTAAATGAACTCCGGGATCAAGATTACGAGAAATCTTTAATCTACCAAGAGAAAACAAAGAAGATTCATGGTTCTAAGATTAAAAACCGCGTTTTCAACGTTGGTGATTGGTTTCTTCTCTTCAATTCTTGATTAAAGATTTTCTCGGGCAAGCTCAAAACCCGTTGGACCGGACCATTCATCGTTGCTCAAGTTTTCCCTTATGGACCATCGAGTTATCTCAAACAAATGGACCAAATTTCAAGGTGAACGATCATAGACTTAAACATTACTCCCTCCGTCCCTAAATAAGTGTCTACTATTGACTTTCTAAGTCATTCTTCTTCAACTTTGACCTTCAATTATTTTGTTTGTGTTATATAATACTTGATGAAAATCATATCCATTAAAATACATTGAAAACTCAATCCATTCATATATTTTGCTTCAAGTATTATATAATACAATCAAAATAATTTAAGGTCAAAGTCGAAGATGAATGACATTGAAAGTCAATAGTGGACACTTATTTAGGGACGGAGGGAGTATTTTGGAGAGGACATACCACAAATGGTTGTTTTGGATCTCCAAACTTTCCCTATGGACCACTAAATTCGGGGTCGAGTCAGGCTCGTGACTCGGTTAACAAAAACAAGTGCTTCGTGGGTGGTAACCCATGCTTATCCTTAGAAGTAGTATCTTAGTATAATGTTTATGAATAAGTATGATGTGAAGAGGCTCGCCTCTTCCTTTCTCATGTTTCGTGTTTCATGGTTTATGTCCAGGATTGCCCCGGATTATGAAGACTCTCGTGCTCGTGGTGTGGAAATCGTAGAGGAGGTGAATATGTTTTCCTCTTAAAATCTTAAAAATGTTTTGTATCAAATCACCGATCAAGCGTGATATAATATGAAGAGTGTTCATATAAATTCTATACCAACAATACATATTCACATCAATGTTCACATCAATCAATGACACAAACACAATCAAAACTATATAAGCAACAC
Source organism: Tanacetum coccineum (assembly GCA_026074375.1). NCBI lineage: Eukaryota > Viridiplantae > Streptophyta > Magnoliopsida > Asterales > Asteraceae > Tanacetum > Tanacetum coccineum. Next base: position 25,045 of record BQNB010039013.1, on the reverse strand, counting down.
AACACACAATTGCAAATATAAATATAGAGCGATAAATGCAAGTATAAATGTAAAGAGATAAGTAAAAGGAAATGCAAACCGGACACGATGATTTATAGTGGTTCAGTCACGAAGCACCTCTTCGCCCTACTCCACTCCCCGAGCACCAAACTCGAGAGTTATCTTCACTAGTCAACAAGCTCCCTTTAGGCGGAGAAAACCGTACACAACGTTGCTTACACCGATTTACGACACAAAGCTAAATGTCGAGTTCTAATCTTAGATAGAACCAATCTATCACAACACGACTTCACTACTTGTTCACGACTTCACAACACAACTTCACAACTACACAACTTCTTCACTTCACAACTTCACAACTTCCCTACACTTCACAACTTCACTACACTTCACATCTTCCCTACACTTTACAACTTTACATCACTAAGACAACTACCAAGATCATCATGATCTAACATACCTTCTTATGATCACCATGATCTAACTATTACACAAGTTTGGAATACATGGACTCGATCTATACATTGTGAATGTAAGACATGTCACGAATGCACTAACTAAACTACATAACTTCGCATCTTGATGATAGCGAGAGTTCTTCTCTTGCACTTGAATGGATGGATGATTGGATCACATTTAAACAAACTTAAAATAAGTTATGTGATCAAAGAAAAAGTTTGAAAAAAGAGTTTAGTTCTAAGAAAAACTATGTGCAAAGAAGTGAGAAAATCTGAGGAAACAGTCCACTATTTATAGGGAAAAATATTAATTTTTTATTTGGGCGGTCCCCTTAATTATACAAGGGCGGTCCCCTTAATTATGGCCGGTCCCCTTAATTAATTAATAGGCCGCCCATTTTTCAGACGCTCCATTTTTTTGTCTTTTTGTGGGGAAGGTTTTTCTGGAACTTTCTAGCCGTTTTTGGGTAGAAAATTTAAATTCAAAATGTTTATTTTGAATAAAGCATTTCTTATAAATACAAAAATGTTTTGTATATGTTTTTTAAAAATGTTTGTCCCATTTTATAAAAAAATGTAATGTTTGGAAAAATAAAAAATTTCTTTGATCATTCAACAAATTAAAGTTTGTTTGTTCATACCTTTAGTGATTTACGTCGGGTGCGAACTTAAATTTGTTGTTGAAGAAAACAACTTAATTTTTGTTGAAGACAACATGAGACGTCGAAAGATGTTGAGTATGATTGATGATTTGTGATTATGCGTAATTACGCCTTTACGTTCAGGTTATACTGTTTGTCATCACCAAAACATGAAGAGAATGTATAGATTAAATATCGTAATGTAATATTTCTACCAACAAGTTGCATGCCATGATGAAGCTACATGAGCAAAATCTGACCAAGAAAGATCCTGCACTTCATTCAATTCAAGCAGGAAAGGTCCAGAAAAAGAACAACAAGCAAAAGAAACCGCAATTGGCTGCTAGGGGTCAAAATCAAGGGAAGGGGAAGAATAAGCTTGCTTATGCTCCCAAGCCCAAGATTCCCCTTCCACCAAAGAGGGAAAATCCTGCTAAGGACTCAGTCTGTCATCATTGCGGTGATACAGGTCATTAGAATAGGAACTGTCCTCAGTATTTATCCGAGTTGCTGAAGAACAAGAAGCTATCTCAAGGAGCTAGCGGTTCAGGTATCTTCACTATAGAACTCTATACTTTTCCTAATAAATCTTGGGTTTATGACACTGGTTGTGGCACTCACATCTGTAATACAACTCAGGGTCTCAGGGGAAGTAAACTGAAGCCAGGAGCTTTAAGTTTGTACGTGGGTAATGGTCAGCGTGCAACCGTTGAAGCAATTGGATCTTTTCATTTATGTCTCCCTAGTGGATTAGTTATTGTTTTGAACAATTGTCATTATGCTCCCTCTATTACTAGAGGAATCATTTCTGTTTCCCGTTTGTATGACGATGGTTTTGTTAACCGTTTCGTGGATAATGCAATTTCAGTTTCTAGGAATAATTTGGTTTATTTTAGTGCTGCCCTAAAGGATGGTATTTTTGAAATTGATTTATCTGATTCTAATACAAATGATAGTTCTATGTATGCTGTAAGCAAAAGAGCCAAGTTAAACTTGGACTCTGCTCTCTTGTGGCACTGTCGTCTTGGACACATTAGCAAGAAACGCATTGAGAAGTTGCAACATGATGGACTTCTTAATTCAACTGACCTTAGGGATTTTGAAAAATACGTCTCTTATATGTCTGGAAAGATGGCACAAAAACCTTACACACATCAAGTGGATAAGGCAAAACATCTACATGGACTAATACACACCGATGTATGTGGCCTATTTAGAACCGTGTCAAGACAAGGAGCTAGCTACTTCGTCACTTTTACTAACGACTTTAGTTGTTATGGTTATGTTTACTTGTTAAAGCATAAATATAAAGTGTTTGAAACTTTCAAAGTGTTTCAAAAGGAAGTAGAAAATCAACTCGGAAAGACCATAAAATTGCTACGTTCTGATCATGGGGGCGAGTATATGAGTCAAGAGTTTTTGGATCATCTAAAGGAGCATGGGATAATCGTCCATCATACTCCTCCTTACACGCCACAACATAATGGTGTGTCAAAGAGGAGAAATAGAACCCTACTAGATATGGTTCGCTCCATGATGAGTCAAACAACTCTTCCAAAGTCCTTTTGGGATTATGCCCTTGAGACTGTTGCACGCATTCTCAATATGGTTCCAACTAAGAAGATTGAAAAGACACCATATGAAGTATGGCATGGGCAAGCCCCTAAGCTGTCTTACTTAAAAGTTTGGGGTTGTGAGGCACTTGTTAAGCGAGATACTCTTACCAAGCCTGACAAGTTAGAGCCCAGATCTATTAAGTGTATCTTTATAGAATACCCAAAGGAAACAATGGGTTATTCTTTCTACTACCTACCCGAGAACAAAGTACTTATTGCTCAGAATGCTGAATTCCTAGAGAATAGTCTTATAACTCAAGAAGCAAGTGGGAGTTTAGAAGATCTTGAAATTATTCAAGAAGAAGATACACATCCTTCTATAAACACTAGCTCACATCATGAAGAGGATGATCTAGAAATAGATGAACCTCAAAGTGATATCATTCTCATTCGTAGGTCCACAAGGACACGACATGCCTCAGATCGTATGTGCTTATACGTTGATGCCGAGGAGCATGAGTTAGGGGATCTTGGTGAACCCGCTAACTATAAAGCCACATTGTTGGATCCTAAATCTGATAAATGGCTTGATGCTATGAATGTGGATATGCAATCCATAAAAGACAACGAAGTATGGGACTTAGTTGATCTTCCACCTAATGGTAAAACCATTAGTAGCAAGTGGCTCTTCAAAAAGAAGACCGACATGGATGGAGCTGTACACACCTTTAAAGCTCGTCTTGTAGCGAAGGGTTTCACTCAAACCTACAGGGTTGATTATGAAGAAACCTTCTCTCCTGTTGTAGACATTAGAGCGATTAGGATTCTTATAGCCATAGCCGCATATTATGACTATAAGATTTGGCAAATGGATGTCAAAACTGCCTTCCTCAATGGACATCTCTCAGAAGAGGTCTATATGGAGCAACCTGAAGGTTTTGTCAATCCAAAATATCCAAATCGAGTATGCAAGCTAAAGCGTTCCATTTATGGACTTAAGCAAGCATCAAGATAATGGAATAAACGATTTGATGGTGAAACAAATAAATTTGGTTTCACTCAAAATCGTAATGAGCCATGTGTATATCTAAAAGCTAGTGGGAGTAATGTCACTTTCCTAATCTTGTATGTCGATGACATATTGATCATAGGAAACAACATTCCAATGTTACAAGATGTAAAATCCAACCTTGGAAGGTGTTTTACTATGAAAGATTTAGGTAAAGCTGCATATATTCTAGGAATCAAGATCTACAGAGATAGATCACGGCGGTTAATTGGTTTGTGTCAAAGTGCTTATATTGAGAAAATCTTAAAGAGATTTCACATGGAGAATTCCAAACGTAGAAGTATCCCCATGCAAGAAAAGCTTAAATTGAGTAAATCACAAGGTGCTTCAACACCTGCTATAACACCCCCAAAATATGTCGCAGTAGAAATATGATTCCGGGAGCGTTACTTCATAATACCATTGAACAAGACATGAGTGAACGACCTCTAAATGAGTCATTTGAAAAGTAATCTCGTTGATGTTCTTAAAATCGATATAACATTTGTCCCATAATTGCATCACAATGAAAAGCTTGAAAGTATACAACGAGATTTAATCATTTGAATGTAAGTAGAAACCCATAAAATAAATCTTGTAACGTTTAGACTCCAATGCACATCAGATAAGCCAAGCATCTAAATCACCTGAGAAATACATGCTTAAAAGTGTCAACATAAAGTTGGTGAGTTCATAGGTTTATGTAAGTAAAAATACTGGATCAGAGATTTGTAAAGCGTGCATGCCCATTTTAACCCTTATAATAGTCACAATAATGTATGCATAAATATTGGACCACAATTATTTAAAGTGTGTATTGCTTGGTATACAATATCCGAAGAAGTGAGTATTGCTTGGTATATAATACCCGAAGAAGTGTGTATTGCTTGGTATACACTAATCGAAGAAGTGTGTATTGTTTGGTATATAAAATCCGAAGAAGTGTGTATTGCTTGGTATACAATATCCGAAGAAGTGATTAATTAATGCTACTTGCGCCCATAAGTAAAAACAAGCAATGTGTCCCACCGCGAGATATGTAAATGAGTATGTAAATGAGTTTGTAATCAATCATGTAAATGAGTTTGTAAACGTTTATGTAAACGAGTTTGTAATCAAGTTATGAAAACAAGTATGCAACGATTTGTAAATGCACATGTATTCTCACCCCAAAAGCGATAAAGTATATGTAAAACGAGTAAAACGTGGGGCTATAAACTCATCTCTAGTGAAAGTAATGATTTTCGCAAAATCAATAAAGTAATCGTCACGAACAATCCGAAATGCAACCTAATTTATTATAGGTCATATAAGAATGTATACTTGAATAATAATACAACAATGCATTTATTAAGTTAGATCACCACTTAATAGTTTTTGTTTAGTTTATAAATTAAATGTGTAAGTTAAGTTTGTAATTAAATGCCTATGTAATTATATATAAATACACTTGTAAAAATAGTTTTCTATATTGTCCTTGTTATTTACTGTAGATATTTATATATATGTGTTTAATCATGAAGAAAATAGTCTAGTAGTCCAACAATTAAATTTAATTACTTACGCTCGTTTTGCTATTTTTATTATTTACAATGTGTCAAAATATATAGTTTAATTAAATTCGTAAATAATATATATAAAGTTTTAAAACGCGTATTAATATTATATAGACTAGACACTATTATTTCTTAAGGTTTTTATAGTCAAAACGGACCCGGAAACACTCATAAAGCCTAATTTAAATTCTTAACAACCTCTACATGAAATAATAACAAAGCTGAAATTTGTATATATTTCCCGGTTTCTCGTAAAATTCACATCTCCTTCGTTTTACATCGGTTTTTCGAGTTCTTTATATCCACGAAATCGTGGGAAGACGTACTATCTTATTATTAGACCCATATTATGCCTAGAAACCCATGCCAATACCAGTTTGGCCGGCTGTTCCAGTAGGTATGTATATACGTTTTCGTTTTGTGATTTTTACCAAGTTTACACAACTACAAGTCCTCTAATTTGTTCAATACACTAACCTGTGTATAATTAAAGTCCTCTACATTATAGTTCTCTAATTACTCATTCATTTCATGTGTAAATATTAAGAACACAAAAGAAATAATCTATGATTTTATGTGAACAAATTATAACAAGAACTAAATTACCACTTGTTTTATAATTTAACCAATACTTGTAATATGTCAAATTTAATGTATTTCATAGATCTACAATATTTTTAATTTTATTTTATCATATGAACATATATACTTGAAAAATATATAAAACATGATTCTTAACATATCTTGTTAAAATAAAACCTAGGTGGTGATTTCACTAATAAACAAGATGCATAAAATGTAAGAAATATATATATGAAAATAAGGAGATGTAAATGAACCTTTGATTGAATGAAAATGGAGGTGATGAACACTAATAAACCTATACAAACCCTTATGTTTGTAACTAATCTAAACCAACTTGATAATGCTTGTAAACTTGCTTGGAAAAATCAAAACAATTTTGTTGTTGTTGTTGCTTTAGGATCCGGTCACAAAGAGAGCAAAAGAGAGAAATATGTGTGATTTTTCTTTGTGAAATGAGAAGTGAGAAGACTTGTTGGCTTATAAGGTTAAAGAGGTATGGCCTTTTGTTTAAAATAAACTTGTAGTATGACAATGTAGGACTAGAAAGATGCTCTTACATGTTTCTTGCCATGTGATAGTGTCAAAGAGGAACAAAAGAGTGGCCAAGATACCATGGATAATAAGCTAGGTTTATATCTTGGGTAAAGTTTATTGTTAATAAATCAAAAGTGAAAGTTAGTGGGTTTGGTATGGATTATTAGAGGGGGGCTGATTATAAGCTTATATGTGGGTATATATTTTGTAAATTTTGGGTATTGGGTATTGTGGTGGGTACTTATTGAAGTATAGATAGGTTTATGGGTTTACATGCATGAAAAATATGTTTTATTGCGAAACGTAAACGTTTTACGTAATGAATAAAATATTAAAAAGTCATAAATTATCTTCGTAATAATTATATAACACTTATTTGACGTAAATTTTTATTTGTTTGGTGCCCGTTTACGTTGATTGTAGATTTTTAGTTTACACGATTTAACTAAACGTTGAAATTAAAAATGAACGCGTAAAAGTTTAAAATAACTAGTTGAATATTTATTGGCGTAAAAAGATGTGAAAATGTGAATTGTTACAGTCTCCCCGTGTTAAAAGAATTTCGTCCTGAAATTCAGTTTGAGTTGCCTTCCAGAGTGGTGTTGATGAAGAGGTGCGGATACTCATCTTAATCCTCCTATTATGCCCTAATCAACTTTGTTATCTTAATGATTTTAACTCTTTCTTTATACCATGAAGACTTTTAGGATTTAGTGTGAGATGGTGTCGACTCTATGTAGTAAAGTGATGCAAAACTCTATCTAGTTGCTATGGTTACTAATTTGATTTCCCGAAGTAAACATATTTTATGAATACGCATACAAGACTTTGCTTTTCGAGGATGTAAGTAGAAAATGGATTATTGACAAAAGTTTTAAGGTGACTACTCTCAGCATGGTATGGTCCTTCCTGAATTATACATAGGTGATCAGGCTATGTATATTTGAGGGCTAACGATGCGATGCTCATTTTTGTCAAAATAGTGTTATGAATAAAGTAGTATCAAAATGGTTTACAGTGTGAGAAAATAATTCACAAGGTAGAAACAAGGTAGTTTATAATGTGACAACAAAATGATTTGTGAGATGACCATACGATAGTTTATAAGACAATAGTTAAGTAGCTCAAGATAGTAAAATAATCTATGTGATAGAAACAAAATAGTTCTATAAGGTAAAAATGAAATGTTAGTTTATTTTACGATAGTAAAATAATTTGTCAACGATAGTAAAATGATTCATCATGTGATAAATAAAGTTATAATATTTTAGGGAGTGGCTTGCATGAATAAATGGAAAGTTGAAGTAAAATTGACGAAATTTTCACAACACGTAAATTTCGATAGCTAATTTAAAATCATCCACACCATACAACGGAAATTTAAAAGAAGGTACAACGGGAAATTCTAAAGGGAATAGGGTCTATGATAGAAAATCCACCATAGATTTCACTAGGTAAGACAGGTCGCAAGATGACGTAGGTGTTTCAACAATATGAAGCGGGTGTTCAAACTCGGAGTTGAATGGTAAGGTAACTAGTGGGGTCGACAGACTATGACATGTTTCAATGTTATGTAATACGGTATTATGTAAAGTATAAAAAGTTTTAAAGACCATTGTGTCATTCACAATGTCTTGAGAAATGTTTTAGTATTTATATAAATAATTCTTATATAAATAATTGTAAAATATACATAAGGGAATGTAAGTATTTATGTATATATGTATGTCATGTAAGCACGTAATGTAAGCAAGTAAGCAAGTAGTGTGTATGCACATGAAAAAGTTTGATGTGATGCGATGTTTGTGAAAACGGTTATAGTCTAGGTAAAATATGCAACCTAATTCTCTATAACCTTGGCTCTGAATACCAATCTGTAACACCCCCAAAATAGGTCGCAGCGAAAGTATGATTCCGGAAGCGTTACTTCATAATACCATTGCACAAGACATGAGAGAACGACCTCTAAATGAGTCATTTGAAAAGTAATCTCGTTGATTTTCTTGAAATCGATATAACATTTGTCCCATAATTGCATCACAGTGAAAAGCTTGAAAGTATAGAACGAGATTTAACCATTTGAATGTAAGTAGAAACCCATGAATGAAATCTTGTAACATTTAGACTCCAATGCACATCAGATAAGCCAAGCATCTAATTCACCTAAGAAATACATGCTTAAAAGTGTCAACATAAAGTTGGCGAGTTCATAGGTTTATGTAAGTAAAAATACTGGATCAGAGATTTGTAAAGCGTGCATGCCCATTTTAACCCTTATAATAGTCACAAAAATGTATGTATAAATATTGGACCGCAATTGTTTAAAGTGTGTATTGCTTGGTATACAATATCCGAAGAAGTGCGTATTGCTTGGTATACAATATCAGAAGAAGTGTGTATTGCTTGGTATACAATATCCGAAGAAGTGGTATTGTTTGGTATACAAAATCTGAAGAAGTGTGTATTGCTTGGTATACAATATCCGAAGAAGTGATTTAATTAATGCTACTTGCGCCCATAAGTAAAAACAAGCAATGTATCCCACCGCGAGATATGTAAATGAGTATGTAAACGAGTATGTAAATGAGTTTGTAATCAATCATGTAAATGAGTTTGTAAACGTTCATGTAAACGAGTTTGTAATCAAGTTATGAAAACAAGTATGCAACGATTTGTAAATGCGCATGTATTCTCACCCCAAAAGCGATAAAGTATATGTAAAACGAGTAAAACGTGAGGCTATAAACTCACCTCTAGTGAAAGTAATGATTTTCTCAAAATTAATAAAGTAATCATCACGAACGATCTGAAATGCAACCTAATTTATTATAGGTCGTATAAAAATGTATACTTGAATAATGTAGGATATTGGAAATCATAACACAATGGAAGATAGATGGATTAGCCAAGTCTAGAGACAGAAAGTAAGAGAGAAAACTTTCTAGAGAGAGAAAATGGAACTTGTACAATGAAATGACTAACCACCTCTTCCAAGGCATGAAAGAGGCTTATATAGGTGCTTACAAAACCAGCCTAATGGCCTTGGTAGTGGGCTTACATGTTGGGTTTAATACCAGGCCCATTACCGAATGTTATACATTAAACGATTAACTACGAGCTACAATAATCGGTAAAATACACGGGGTGACCGAGTCTTTTTCTAATATCTAACAATCTCCCCCCTAAGGGAGGTCACCCCAGAAAATACTAACTTGAGCTCAGCAATCTTGATCTTATGTTTAGCTCGTAGTCTTTGATTCTTCATGAGAAATCTTGTACATTGATGTAGTGATCTTTGTCTTGTGGCTTGTGATTATACTCGATATGTGATCTTGAGCTTCTTTGAGATCATTAGCCAAATATAATCTCTGATCATCAACTTTTGGTCTTTTGCCGTCTTGTGCTGGTGACATCTGGACCGGCATGCTCATACCTTTCTTGATGGTGAAAGCTTGATTATTCGTCGTTCTTGAAGTTCCTTAAACTTTAATATGTGATCACTTCGAGAGGATTTTGATATCAGAGTTGCGAAAGATTTGAAACATATACTTGTGCTTTCATGAGGTCATTAGATGTATCGGTTGAGTATGAGCATGCGGTTATGAAATAGACTCGCCAACTACAGGAACAAGGGTTATCTCCCTCTCCATCTTAGACTTGAACCTTGTAATTAAAACAATTAGCAATAAACGTTTTCGTGGGACGAATATGCTTTGTCATTTGCCGAGTTTAGTTGGATTAACCTCCAGATCCTGTGAAGGACTGACCTGTGATCATGTAATATTCACATCTAAGAGAATCTCCTTGACAGGATTTCCAATATAAGTTTCGGATCTTCTAATGTATGAACATCAGAATCAACTAACTTGTCTGTTCTCTTAATCGGAATGTCTTAAAGCAGACAACACGATAAAAGTGAATCAGTTAGTTACTATCTTACCTATTAAAGAGGAAAATTGATTTGAAAATCAATCGACGTGTCACTTGAGAAAGTGTTTTTGTGACACATCAAGAGTGTTAAGCATTTATTAAAATTTATCAATCGTTAATTCATAATCTGGACCGATTCGATATCCAGTGTCACAAGTTTGACCCATTAAGGATCTCACAAGTCACCTACCACGAGCTTGCTTGATGTTGGCTCAAGTAGGATTTCCATCTTCTTTGTGAACATATAAGTGTCACTCGGATGTTCTGGCAAAACCACAAGGATAATGCGTAGACTTCTTATGATAAGTTCCTAGTTTACACAATTGTGTTAAGAAACGTAATAAGGAAAAGGTACTAAAATGAGATTAGATGATGATATTTCTTTTGCTCTAGACTTAATTGTGCATTTTGGTTTTAGTGATCGGGGGCTGGAGCGGACTGCCACCTTTTCAATATCAACTAACTCGGAGTGAGAAAGTCAATAGATAAAGTGTTAAATCTCTGTGAGAAATGAAACAGAAATCTTTTGAGAGATTCTGAGTGGCTAGGGAGGGTTGTGCATTGCATCACTGGGTCCATGATGTCAGTCTTCAATGTCAGCAATCATCATTGTGATTCTGACAGCAGATGTATTGACCCGGTTTCTGCCTAAGTGTATGGAGGGCTTCTTTCTTTACACCCTTTATCCTTACATTTCTTTTTCATTCTTCAACCTCTTCAGTGCTTACCGAGACTTCATGACTAGAACCTTGTTGGGTTTGTTCCAGTTCTAGCTCCATCTCAGTCGGCACTATTCCCTTATTTTCACATTAACTCCTTTTTTATGTCATACCTAAGGACTTCTACACTAACTAGTGGATTGTCCCTGGGTAGATCCCTCCGGTTCTGGCTGGATCATGGAACTAATACCTAACCTTACCAACCTTATATCTCTGAGAAAATTAAATACGTGGTCGGTCGTTTTGATACAGTTAACTTTGCCATAAACCAATTTAAAAAACTCAATCAAGTACTTATGATATAAATATCAAAGCTTTTAGTACCTCGATTGTTTTTGAATTTTCAAAAATGCTCCCCCTCAACATGTGCATCGATTAATCAAAACTGTTTGGCACAAGGAGGGAGGAGTATACACATGAGTCCACAAAATCACATTTTTTAACCAGTTTTCATATTTTAAAGCCTTTGATATTTTGGATACCAATGGATTCGAATATGTTGGAAAAACTGGGAGAAAATGTGCTAATTTAATCACAAGCTTAATGGGGAACATATTAATGCTCCCCTTGAATCTATGAAGGATTCTGTTAGTGTCTGGTATGATAGGTTTGAAAAATTTTGAATTTAATGAAAAATTCATAAAAAATTCATACACTGACACATAACACTAAGTATATCACAACTTTATAATGTACAAGATACAATATATACATACAAATGATATTGACCTTATATATGGAATAAGAGATCATTCCGTCATATGAAGAAGTTTGTAGTCGATATCGCGAACCCGTCCACCAACAAAGCATTCCAAATTTCAAAAAATCCTTCTGGTCCTGAGTCTCCGTTCAATGGCATGTATGAATTCCTTGCTCCTTTCCACATCCTTATCAGTCCAAGACCGCGTGTTCATACCCAGATTGAGCTGATTAACCTTGTACTCCTTAACTCTGTAATCCAGTGCTTCCATAATATTTGTCAGCGTACCATCACTGAACTTGTAAATCTCATTGAACCGCATGATCTTCTATTCATTGTTACTGACAGGGAACACAACTACACGAGGTGAATCAATGATTATATAATCATGCTTGAACTCGAAGCCGGTTGCATCCCATCCAGGTTTAGTGAGATTCAGTTGTTTTTGGTAGCTCTCAATGCCGAGTTGGAAGTCCTCAACCCGCTGTCGACTCACTAAGTTTCGTATCTATAGTTTAACAGCAGTAGAAAGCATACGTATGTCTGAACCAGGAAGATGATTTAGATGACCTTAAAGAAGCAACAGATTCAGATCTTCAAAGTCACTAGGATACAAGTTTTTGAAGTCCTTTTCGGAAATCGTGTATTCTTGATGATCAGCTCTGCGCAGTGTGATCTCTTTCAGGTAGTCGTACCCATAGCAAGAGTAGGCTTTTCAACTGACAATACTAAGTATACGCATGTGAGTTCTGACTAACTTGCAGCTTGATTCAACTGTGTGTCGGTCAATGTAGAATTTCTGACGATTAAACCACCAATGAGATATACCATAAGAGGCACTTATGTCATAGGTGCGGACGTCATCGTGACATATATGCTCAGGTACAAGTAGTTCAAGTCCAAAGTCATGATAACAAGCAACTTTCATCTTGGAAATTGACAAAGCCTGTCTGCTTCCCTTGCTGCCATATCGCAAATAATCTAAGTCTTTATTGAAAAAGAATTGAGTTTGAATAGTGACATGACGTGGTGGACCACTGAGAGGCAGAGGTCTGTTAATGTCTATCCTGACTTGATCACCTTCTGGATTAGTCCAGTCAATCTGATCTGTAAGCATCTTGTGACACTCTTCCATCTAGAACTGAAGATGAACAACGTCTGGGTAGAAAGATTTAACGACTTCATAAGCTTGACCTTCAAGATCTGCTTGAGTAAGCTCGGTCTTTCCCATCTTCTGGCAATACCAGTTCATAAACGTTCGCATATACCCAGTCTTTTCAAGTAAAGAGTTCTCTGTCGGAGCTTGATACGTGGTTGCTAAAGCATTGGCCCGATTGTTCTCAGCATCAGGAACGTAGGATGTAGGAATGACCCAGGCAGGTTTTTGGAGTGGCTGGTCTGTCGTCCTATGGAATCGGCTTCAACCTTGCTGGCCTAGGCTTAACATAGGGAAGATGTGCAAAACTAGTGTCTTCTAAATAAGATATATTGGCAAAATATGGGATTGGTATGTCTTTGACTGATTGCTCATCATGAGGACCGGATTGTTGCTTGGAGGAGCTTGAAGGAGCATCTCGAGTGTCAGACTTTTTCCATGCTAATGACCGAGGAGCTAGAGGTTGTGATGAACCAGAAGAGCCAGTGTCATGTTGTCGCCTCTTACTGAGATCCGAATCAGGTGGAGGAGGAGGAGGATCTTGATCGTCACGGCGTCGCTTGCGTGACTTGTCCTTTTCAGCAAGGAATTCGTCCCTCTGAGCTCGTGCCATAGATGCCTCCAGTGCTTCATAAAGAGCGATATGTTCAGGAAGTGATTTGTATGTACCACTCTCGAACATCCTTTGGTGAAGCATTTCTTTCATATCTTCTTCGGGCAAGTCTCTAAAGCGATCTCGAAAGGGAGCTTGTAGAGCTATTTGGACAGCCTCTTTGACATTTTTACGGACAGCTTCATTAATCTTGTGAGGCAGATCCCTAAGATCCAAAGTGTAGACCCTAGATCCAAGATTACGAGTGGTGTTATCGAGATTCTTATTAGTCTGCTCTAAGTCCGAGAGTTTCTTCTCAAGAGCTGTGACACGTTCAACTAACTCAGATTCGGTTGTACTTTGTTGTTGTGGAGGAGGTGGAAGGGGTGTTGTTGTTGTCATTGTTGTTGCTGTAAAGATTGGTGTTTGAGTGGTAGATGATGCAGGTTTAGGAGGTGAGAGATCAATTACTGGCGTGGAGAGTGGAGGGACTGAGGAAGATGCTTGATAGATTGGAACAATGACCATGGAAACCACTTCTGCTTCCACATTGAGTTTACTCGGTTCATCATTAGTGGATTTATCATTAATGAACTAATCCCTAATAGCATATGCATCTTCCAGGTTCTTTATTGACGACAGAGTTCTGGTTGAACTCAATGGATCCTCAAGGAGGACATGTTTATCTGCTGGAAACTTCAAACTTTCCTGAACCTTAGGGTACAAATCAGTCATGAACTCATCGTGCGTGGGCTTAGGATCTGGTCCAGCAAGAGCCACACGGCTTATTCTAGGGTCTAGTCCAGCCTGGTCTTCTTCCATGTATACCTGCTCTGGTTGAGGTCAAGACTCAAGAGTTTCACCAGGGTCTGATCCAGCCTGGTCTTGATCAAGTTCCACCGTCTTTTCCTTAACGTTTTCCTGTTTCTCCACATCTTCTCCTAGTTCTTCAGTAATTTGCACTATCTCCGTATCACCTCCACTGCTTTTCTTGTCTGATATAGTACCTGTTTCAGCATCTGCCGAAGACGGAGAGTCACGAATGATATTGACAGATGTGTCATCTAGTGGTTGTGCAGAGGGTCTAGTTGATGCCTCATCAGTAGTTGGAGTCCGCCTTTGGAGTATGAATTGGTCCGTGGTGCTTCTCCTCTTTGGTGTATGCAGGGCTAGCAGAGATTGGGCAGCTTGTTCATCAGTGACAATGGCTTTACCCTTGCCTTCTACTACAGGGAGTGGTCAGATGGCCTCTACAACAGGTTCTTGAATTGCCACACCTCCAACATGTGCATGAGCCTGTGCCTGAAACGATTCCAGACTCATCTGAATAGCACGTTCCATATCATATTCTTCACCTGCACTTTCTTGTTCAGGCTCAGGTTCTGGTCAAAATGAGCTGGTTCTTCATCAGGTTCATCAACCAGCTGGAAAGAGCTCTTCACGTTGCGAACTTTTGCAACTTTACCCTTGTCGGCTTTTTGTAGTGGTGTAGCCTTGGTTGACTTTTCTTTGGCAGGCTTTGGCTTGGGTGGCTTAGCAGTAGAGGCCTTAGAAGGTTTTTCCTTGGCTCCCTTTGGTTTCGGTGCAGGTGCTGGTTTGCTTGACTTCTCGATAGCAGGCTTTGGCTTGGGTTGCTTAGTACTTGCAGATTTCTTCTTTCCTTCCTTTTCGGCAACAACTTTCTGATCATGCTTTGGGACCATTTCCAGATAAGCATTGTAGTATGATGCATTCCTGATATTGTTTGAGATCAGCTCGTTGGGAATTGGCATTCCAAAGACTTTATCGATTTCGCCTTTGGAGACGAATTTGAGATTACCGAGTCTGAGGTCTTCTTCAGCAAGATGAAACAGAGATGTAGATCTTTGGTGAATATTGTGAATTCTTCCTAAGTGACAGATAATAAGCTTCGTGAATCAACAATAAGGAATAACATGAGGTTTGTCTTTCCTGCCCTTCTTAGTGGGACTGCCCAAATTGGCCTTATCAGTAAGAAAGGTCTGCATAGCTTGCACAAACTCTTCCCACATAAGCTCAGCATAGTCAACATTAGTATTTGTTATAATTCCCTAAAGCATCTGAAGAACTGGATATCTGGGCCTATCATGCCCAGAAGTATTGCCTGTGACACACTAGTTGATCATAGACAATATTGCTCTCCCGGGCTGATACAGGTGATTCACTGCCATAATTGACATAAAGTGAATCACCTCCGGATAACCCAGCTCATTCACGAAGTCCATAATTGCATCACTCGAAGGAGGTGACACAAATGAGTGAGCTTGATCAATGGGAGTTATCTCCAAAGCTTCCCTTAGAAGATTTGCATCCAGTGTAAACCTGTTTTCATCTAGCTGAAATCGGTAAGTTCCAGCTTTTTCCACATATGTGAGCGTGTTCCAGAATTGTTGAATGTATATAGCTGGAACCGAGGCAGAAGCAGTGAATGCCCTGAAGAAGTTTGTGTTTTGTAGAATATCCACAGCAATCTAAAAGATTAGGTTCTTTTGTCTCTTTTGAAGATCCAAGACATGGTTGCTCTTTCCGATAGGCACCCACACAGCAAAAGGAAGAATCTGATCATCAGATCTTGTGGGAGCAGGAGCGGGAACATTCTCATCAGCCATTTTGTCTGCACAAGGATATCAACAGAGACAGGCAGACATGATATATATCTTGATGTTAGATGAGAACATTGACATGCTTCGATTGATTATGGTGAGATTAAGTCCACGTTGGTCAAGGATATTCGATGAACACAAACAGGTTAACAAGTCCCGGATGGGTGTTAACAAGGTAATTGTGCCTTTGGATTGGGCCTTGAGAGGGTATTGGGACTAATGGGCCAAAACTTTGAGATTTAGGCCCAAACCGCTACCCACTTGGCACCAAACCGCTGTGAGAAGAGTTAATCAAACCGCTGTGTAGCGAAATGATCAAACCGCTATGTGGCGGAATGATCAAACCGCCACGACCAAACAGCTACGAATATAATATTCATTTTTAATCAAACCGCTATGATCAAACAACTACGAGTATTTTATTCATTTTAATCAAACCGCTATGACCAAACAGCTACGAATATTATATTCACATTAGTCAAACCGCTATGACCAAACAGCTATGAATATAATATTCATTTTAATCAAACCGCTACCCGTTACGAAAAATTCGAAATAGCAGTTTGGATTATTTTAATAATAAAAATAATCTTCATCAAACCGCTACCTCATAGCGGTTTGCATGCTCAAAATAAAATATTCATTTATACACAAACCGCTATCAGGCATAATTAAAGCAAACCGCTATCAAACATTTTCTAGTAAACAGCTATCAAGAAACTACAAACCAAACCGCTATCAAGCACGTATATCAAACCACTATCAAGAATGAGTATCGAAGAAAATGCAAACACATTTGCACACCAATTTAAACCCTACAGGACATGCATTTGTGGCATACACTGCATTACTTAGACATAAGAAACATATTACAAGCACGATACAACAACAGCAAACATTATTTGACTAATAAAAGTCAAACCATACTCGAAAATCATCAATTGCACCATAAAGATATTTGGGATCAAATCTGAACATCAAATTATCATCATCTATTCATAAACAACATTTCCCAGCAATAACAACACTAATCTAAACACGCTATGGTATTTCGAATGAAAATCGAGTTTAACCTAGATCATAGTATCAAATTTTGATATGTTTATCCTAATCTAGCACCGATCGAGTATTCTCTACACCTATCCGCGCCTTTCCCAGTCACCAAATAACATATATCCCAAGCATTTAAAGATTCGTTTGTATACTATCTAGAATGACACATTTTGAGTGTGTTTTGGAACGTTTAACTTCATCTAAGGCCTTATCTAATAGCAATAAACAAAGTTTTCAAGTTACCTTAGCAAGAAATTCAGCAGAAATTGAAAATCAATCGAGTTGTTCTAGGTGGCGGTTTGCAAGAGAGAGAAATAAGTTTATGAGTTTGACTAGATTTGAAGGTTTGACCAAAATTGTCAAACCGCCACCTATTAATATTAGAGGTTTGGCGGTTTGGTAGTTTTGGTCTCTTTGGTTTCTAATACTCTTAACTTATGGATAAAAGGTTTTCTAGGGTAAACAATTTTGAGGATTGGCAGAATTAGTACTTGTAGTATAATAGAGCTAGAAAACAATTAGCATATTGCACATAAGTCCCTAAACTCTTTAACTAATGATAACTTTGGCCCTTAGAGTTAAAATTAATTAACTCCCCCTCAAATTATAACCCCGTATTACTACAAGACCTTTCCCATAAGATGTATGATGTGATTTAGAAACTCGTTTGATGTCATAAACTTGAAGTCAATCTCCCCCTCAAACAATGACCCATTTTCTATTGAAAGAGCTGTAGTCGTTGTTTGAGTGGAAAAGTTTATTTTGAAAACCTGAATTGATGAATATCCAACAACACTTTACCACCGTGATTAACACAAATAATTTTTGAAGAATCAATTAAGCAGAAAATTATTTGGTTATAAAAGGAAGACTTCTCTTTCGAAAGAGGAAAGACGCACTAAAACGTACATTAATCCTTGGATGCACGGATATTAAGTAATCTGTGCCCAGGAAAAATTAATTACCCGTTGCTAGGAACAACTGTCTTTTTGGCGACATGCATTCCTCAAATTGAAAAGCGGGTTGCAGTCCTTCAAGAATCATACAAGGGTTTTTCAAGCATTGGTGGTTTGTTGTTACTCCTTAATAAGAAGGGACTTATCTGGCAAGAGTGTCATTGTGGTATCAAAATGATTTACAAATTGATCGATCGGTGGTAGAATGAAATTGTGTTTTGTTAAATGTGATTGTTGAGAAGTCTTTTGAAATGAAACTTACGCGGGATTTTACATTTCTCGACACCAAAACCTGGAAAACGAGTGTTTGTTTACACGGGGATTTTACAATAGTCACAGAAATATATAAATGTTAATTAGACATTTGAGGTTATATGTGTTCTTCATATGGAATTGACTAGTTCGGTTGACAAAGAAAATGCCTAAGATCGGTTGTCTTGTTTCGGTGTTGACTCAAAGGGACCTAACTAGTTTGGTCAACTAGTTTGGTTGACACTAATAGAGGTTAAACTAGATCGATTCATATTGGTTCGGCTATGCTTGTGCTCGGTTTTCCTAGTTCGGTTATCAGTTCGGGTTCCACACAGACAAAAACTAGTTCGGTTTCCATATAACTTTGCTAGTTCGGTTCTTGAAAAAGACCAACTCGTTTCGGGTTGTCAAAGAAATACTAGATCGGCCTATTCTTGTTCGGTTTTTTGTACTCGTTCGGTTCAACTTACTACGACCCTCAAATTTTCAAAACTCAAAAGAACATTTTGAATGGTTTTTTTTAGGTAAAAATTCGTGTACAACTAGTGCTTACTAACCCTTATGAGGAACATTTAAAAAATGAAAACTTTAAGGTTTTTACGCAAAAATTTTTGAATAAAAAATTTTGTTCTTTTACTAAAGATTTTGCAACAACAAATCAACAAGATCAAAACACAAAAACTAAAACATCCACTCCATGCCTCTTGATACCAATGAAGAAACATTGTAATATAATGATCTACCAGAACGCAAAAAAAGAGAGTTTGTGGGTTGGTATGTGGTTTAATTACACATACTGTTACTTTAATTAAACGAGCTTAATTAACTAATAATCACAGTAAAAACGGATCCTTAAATGCCAAATATATGCTTGTTTTGCTAAATGTATTGTTTGAAGGAGAGGCGGATATCCTAAGGAAAAGACGGAAAACGAAGCCCCAAACGACAAAAACGGACTCGGAATTGGAAAAAGCAAGGAACAAGACAAAGTCAAAAGTACAAGCCCAAGCTGAAAAAGTAGTCCCAACAAGAGTTACAACCCACCGGCAAAAGCTCAGCGCTATAGAATGTCTATGAGAGTGTGTTTCAAGGCAAATATAGTTTAGGAGACTAGAATGTAAATCCCTAAACTATATATTTATAAAAAGAAAATAAAGAGGAAAAAGAGAGAAGGGCCTAACTGATCATATGCCAAAAAGTTATATTACCAGGGGCAATAAGATAACTGCCAAGGCTCTTAGTAATAAACCACCCATGGAGTGTGATGGGAAAAGGCGTGGTTATAAACCTTGGGACCATTGTTTTGCCAAGTCCCCTAAAAGTCGTTTTACAACACAAGGGGGACCATTGGATTGCAATGTGGGTTTATAACTTTTGAGGGACTAGAATTGACCCATACCCCAAACTTCAACCTAACAGTTTTAAACCTCTGTTTATCTTTCCCAACGATATACCCGCCATTTTTCACTGTTTCAACCCCCCCCTCCTCACTGGTGATTCACTTGGCCCAACAAGGGGGAAAAACCCAATTTCCCCGCATAACAAAAACCCAAAATCGTGTTTACCTTTTCCTCTCCCAAAACACTCAATCCACAACATTTTTCTTGCAAACTCCTAAATACACAAAAGACAATCCCCTCTCCCTACCCCCAAACTTAACACCCCATCACATGATGCCTTGCCACTGTGGCAATCCTAAGTTGCTTAAATTAAATGAAGGGCTAAGATGATTTGTTTGGTCTCCAAGAATTTTTGAGGGCTAGGATGATGTTTGGTTTTGCTCTCACAACACAAACACAACAAACACAAGCTAAGATGGACCTTTTCCCAACTTATTAAAAGAAGGAGGAGGGAAGAAGAGAGAAGGTAGGGAGGGAGTTAGTGTGTTTTTATTTTGTTTTCTTTGGATTTTTATTATTTTGTACTGTTCTCGAATTAAGCTTTTGTACTGTTGCAATTAAGTTCCTTTTAAATCCTTTCAATTTCAGTTTTACTTTTAGTTACTACTCTTGTACTTTCCATTTATAATCAATAAAGCAATTTGAATTTAGTTTGTGTTCAAATTTTCAAGTAATAAGCCATTTTTTAGCAATAAGTTTGTAATAAGCTGTTTTTAGCTTATTACATTCTCTTAAGCTAAAAAGTTATACAAAACTTGTTAAAAGCTTTTATAAACTGTCTTTGTTCATTAGTGTTCAATGTCTTCCATTTGAATTCATATTTCATTCAATTTTGAAGCAACAAGGAGTTAATAAGCTTTTAAAAGCTTATTGAGCTTACAGCTCAGGTTTAGAGGCAAGGTGCCACTTAGGTGTATGTTTAAGCCACTCACTCAACAAGAGTGGCTTGTGACTGAGACTACAAAAAATTTAAGGTTTCATTTCTCAAATCTCATTTCAGCTTAATTTTAGCTTAAAACATTTGCTTATTACTAGTTATACCTGTTCAATTCTCTCAAACATATTTGTTTAGGCTTGTTATCTAGCTGTTTTAAGTTTTCATTAGTTAAAATTTGTGTAATCATAATTTTTCTTTTTGAACTGTCATATTAAGTGTATTAGGCTAACTGAAGAAGTAGCTTATTTTTCTAAATAAGCTGTTAGTTTAAGTGTTAAAATAGCTTTAATAGGTTAGTTTAAGTAGAAGTAGATATAAAGGTTTTAGAAGTTTAAGCTTTAAAATAGATTTTAAGTGCATTTTAGTTGAGACAGACAGAATAAAGGAGTGTTTGGATTTAGATGTATTTGACTTATAAAGTCAACATTATCCTGTCAAAAACTTTTGTTTAGTTGAGTTAGGTTATATCATCAAGTTTTAAAAAGAATTTAGAAGTTAGTTTGTAGAATTCAAAGTTTTGAGCTCTTAAAATTGATCCTAGCACCAGGGGAGTTTTGTTAGCTCAATTGAATTTAGTGTTAAGTGATTCAAAAGTATTCTAGAGTTAAAAGTTGGATAAAGCAGGTTTACATGCAATTATTTAGTGAGTTCATGAGACTTTAGATAAGGAATTTTCCCTGCATTAAAGGTTTTTGGTCATTTGCACCAGCAACAACATTTAAAACTGTGGTTGCTATTCAATTTTCTAACTGAACTTAAGCATTCATAATTAGATATTAGAATTTAGAATTTAGCACATTAATAATACTCCATTAGATTTGCATAAGTCATCATTTAGTTTTCATTATTCAGCTTTTAGTCCAGCTTATTTTTACTTACAAAAGTAGTATAGCAGTCCTATAGATTTCTAGCTTATTTTCTTATTGATTTCTCATTTCTAGTTGTAATAGTTAAAAGCCTTTTATCTAGGTTAGTTCTATATCATTAGCATAGCTTAAATTCAAAATTTCAGCTTCTAAGGTTTAGGAATAAGCTTTTTAGCTTATAAGAAAAAGCTTATATTCAGTTTAAGCCTGAACCTTGCACCTTTTAAGATCACTTTTCTTGTAATTCTTGTTAATACTTAGCTTATTTCTCTCTAGATATCTTTAGTACACATCATAAGCATCAAGTAGCATCTTTTGGTTTTAACTTTCATCAAGAAATAAGCTAGTAATAAGCCAAAGTCTAAAAAGTTAGGAAAAGCCTAAGTTTCTGTAAAACAGTTGGAAATGCTTATTTTCTAGCTTATTGAGTTTATAAAAGTCAAAAGTGTCTTTGTTAAAGTTGTTTAGTATAAGCTCCTTAACAACTTTCATGTTTTAAGTTTTTGCTTATTTTCACTTTTTAATAAGCCAAAAATAAGCCAAGTCGTAGGGTCTGTTTTGTAAATTTTCCATAGTTTAGGGTTACCTGTTTACACTGTAGTGTAAAATATAGAAAGTTTGCCCGCCTACCCTTTTCTTTCCTTCATTACACTTTCTACCCTGTCTTTTTAGGAAAAATAAAATAGAATTAATATTTTTTAAAATTAGTTTTTATAAATTAGGTTTAGTTTTTAATTGATACAATTAGGGCTCAATTAGTTTATAAAATTTGGGAATTTTTGTGCCATTTAATTTCTGCACCTTTCTAGTTTATAAAAACTATTTTTCCTTATTTTTCCAGTTTAATTTGTATTTTCTAGGAATTAAAGTAGATTTTAGTTATTACCTTTTCTTATAAAAATCATAAAAAATAGAAAAATAAATAAAAAATTAAAATTCTTTTTGCATTAATTTTCATTTTAAATCTAGTATTTTTGAAAAATAAAAGAAAAATTTTAGTGTTAATTTTTAGAAAAAGTTTATTTTTG
>BQNB010039012.1:14715-48350 GCA_026074375.1 Tanacetum coccineum | reverse complement strand
CTTTCAGGGATCTTGTCCTTTATACCTTCTTTGTAGTATCTCGCAGCATAATGCTTAGTGATAGAAGTAGTGTACTTCTCTTCTGTGCTGAGATTAGCAAGGTAAGTGTAGTCGTTGCTGTAGAAGCAAGGATGTGGTTTCGTACTTTTCGACATGTGTCGTTCAAATGATCTTGGTTTAGAGACATCTCCTTCATCGCTGTTCCACTAAGCTTCTGATAATAATGCTGCTTTGAGTTGACTAACATGGTATTCGAGTTCCACATCATTGTTGTAACGCACCTTTAGCCATTCTAATCCTGCGCCTTCGAGATCTGCTATTGTAAGCTCATCCTTCTGGATCAGTTCTTTAAACTTCTTTGCTATGGCGACACTTGATGGTCCAAGAATATGATTTTCACTCTTATCAATGTCTGATTTCAAGAATAAATCAAACCATGTCATTCTCCTTTTAGCTAACCCCAACTTCTTTAAAAACCATTATGGGTTGGAATGTTTTTTAATAAGAGTATATGCTTTGTCCAAGGATTGCATGGCATGCGTATCATATTTTACTATAACCACGGGGGATCTATTTCGCCTTGATGATCTAAAAGAATGTTCACCAACATCCTTTCGATGTTTCTTCTTATTTTCCCACTCACGATTATTAAGAGGATCCTGATTGTCGTAAGACCTTTTGTGAAAGGATGATTATGCAGCTTGAGTATCGAGTGCATCTTGATCGAGAGTAATGGATTCATAAGGGTATCATAAAGTTGTTGATGTGTGTTACGAGTCTTATTTGACATGTTCGAGTGAATTCTGTTTAGTAGCTTTATTTTTAGATCCATATCTGAGAGATCATCAATGTAGGTAGATGATTGAGTGAAGAGATTGATTTGGTTGGTTTTTAGAACTTCAAGCATAGAGGTGTTAAGACGAGGCTTAACATAATTTGCAATGGCATTTGGGATATGAGTAGGTAGAAGCTTTTTGATTTCTGTCAAAACTTTTTCTTGGACAAGTTTTTCAAATGCTTTAGAATCATTGAAATTTTTAAGAGCTTCCAGCTTCTAATCATATTCTCTGAATTTATGTGCGACTGCCTTCTTAAAGTGGATCTTCCTCATATTCTTTTTCGCCTTTTGCATCAACTTCTTTGCTTTGGCTTGTAAGGAGTTTGGTTGTGGAGTTGTTGTAGGATATGGAATTTTCTTTCCTGGTAGAGATGGTGTATGATGAGCATTCTCGTCTGGGAACATTTCTGACATTAAAGTTTTTGTTGCCAGAACATCTACATGTGTACCAATTGGTACTTTGGATGCACTTGATATATAGCTTGTTAGCTCAGGATTTCCCTTTGGGTTATGCACCACTAAGGTTGTTTGAGCATCATTATACACTGGATGACTCATAAAATCCGTCAATTCATTTGTATGTGTTTCATCTAGCAAGGTTTGAATGAAGTCTAGCAAGGAACTTGTAACCGTCGAACTGAGATAGATAGAATTAGGTGTTGCAGTAGACTTTTTATGCATGAACACTCTATACCTTCCAGCATCATCATCTCCATGTGGATTATCATCTGATAAGTCCATATCAGATTCGTCAGCATCATCAGTTTCATTTGCACTTTCCTCTGATTTGTCTGAACTTGAAGAGTATAGTGTTGCATCACTAGTGGTATCTGATGAAGAATAGTATTTATTGTGAGCAACACTCGATCTTTCTATTTCAACTAGTTGCTTCTTTTGCATTAAACTCTCAAGTCTGCTAGCTTTTGATCCTTTCTATAAGTTTAACAATGACTGAACGGTTGGATCTTCAATTGCGGGACCTTTGAGTTTCTGTCCCCACTCATTGTACATATCTGCAATGGCTTCGTTAGTTTGGCTGTCAATTGTCAATTGACTCCTTCGACGTCGTTGAGAGCGTGGTTCTTGAATACTGATGGAGTTTGCAAGTTCACCTTCAACTGCTTCTTCAGTGATAGTAAGAGATCTTGTTTTCCTTGGCACAACATCTTTCTTGAGTTTGTTGGGAACATATGCTACTTGATCACCATAACATATAAAACCTTTTCCTCTTCCACTTTTGATTGGAGAAACGTGTTGCTCTTCTAGTTTATCAATGATTTTAGCTTTCTCACATTTCATTTTCTTAGCCATATAATACTTGTACCCTGCTTTATTCTTGATTGCATCACTGATCATAGCATCGGGAACTTCCATTCCAAACTTGTATTCACCGTTAGTTGTGCTTAACAAATTGGTTATGGGATGATCATCTTGTGAACTGTTCAACTTAGAGTCTGATCTGCGAGGAATACTCTTGTTGAGTGAAAGAAGGTATTCAATGATAAGCTTGGTGAAGCGGGTGTACAACAGCTTAGACATGTCTAGATGATCTTTCAACTGTTTGTCATTCGAATTCGTCCCAAATTAATAATGCGAAATCTAAATTGGCAGAGTGAACGATACCCCATAATATCTAAAGTATTGGGTGTCTAACTGTGTCCCATCTTGAGTCTTTTCCCGTAAGACATCTGTTGAGTACACTCAGAATAGCCCTCCATGGTTGATGAAGTCTTGTGGCGACCATTTTAGAAACGGAAATCATCTTTGTTTCGGGATCTTCCTCATAACTAAGTGTCTTAATGAATTCAAGAATTTGAATTTCTGAAAGAGGTTTGATATAAGTGTTGTTGGGATCAGGTGGAGGTATCTGCAATACAATTCTGAGTAGTCCAGGTGTGAGAGTGAAAGTATGAGTGTCTAGTTCGAAAGTGAATGTATGGTTGTTTTTGTTGTTATTGATGGTTGTCCAAAACTGGTGTAGGTAAATGATCGGTACAGTTGCTGTTAAGAAACTGGATTGTATAGCTTGTGGTGTCTTAGAATTTCAACAACAAATCCCAGCATGGTATCGATGATATGTGAATCGAAAGCGACACGTTGGTTGTTCTTCTTGATGACAAGTCTGTTAGCATGTGGAACCAGCTGTACTTTAGAGACAATTTTACAATTTGAGCTTGAGCATTTGTTCTTGACATATCGAATTCTGAGAATAAGATTCAAAGTTTGATTAGCGTCACATGAATACAAACCTAAAAACATTTATTTTCAATTTCTGTTTTTATTCACAGATTCGATTTAAAAACAACACCTTTTACTATATATATAAATATAAATATAAATATATATAATATAAGAATTATCTCAAATAATCAATAATAAGAGAGTAAGAATTCCGTAAGGCTTTTTGAAAGGATAATCACTTTTGACCAAAGCAAAATCCTAAAAACCTTCCCGGGTCGTGTCCCGACGAGGTGTGAATGGAAAATCGAGGTAACGTGTGTGGAATAATGCTTGAATAATTAGAAATTTGATTAGGTTGTCTATTTCTATAACTAAAATGCTAAAACAAGTAAAGGTACGCTAAAAACGAAAGCAATTGAAGCTAAAACCCTAAAAACGAAGAAAAACGATAACGAGACCAAATCCCGTTCTTTAAAAAAAACAAATTCTACAAATTTAACCCTACGAAAGCAAAATTAATTTTCCTAAGTCCTAAATGAAAAAAGAAAATTTAAAAAAAAAAGAATGATATTTTTTTGACTTTTATTTAATTTATTATGAATTAAAAACGAATTTTATCTAAATTAATTATAAAAAATACTAAACTCTTTATAAAAATTCTGGAAAAATTTACACAAAATGTAGCTTGGGACAGTGCTAAATTAGGAAAAAATAAATGGGTTTATGAAACAATTTATCCAAATAAGCTGTTATTAATGCCGAAAAGGCTTATGCTTAAAGGCCAAAAGGTGGGTTAAGTATCTAAGTTGTGCAAGTTAAAACGGAAAAGACCCAAGGGCACGAGTGGTGGTGTGTGTTGTGTTAAATATGTTGGTTGAGGTAAGGGGTTCGAGCCTTGCTTACACATGATTTCCCTCAACTCCCAACATATTTTTTTTGCAAAATTTTGTAAACAACTTTTTAGATAAGCTAAAAATAAGGACTTTTTGTAAAAGCAACTTTTCTAAAAAGCACAAATAAGCACATAAATAAGCTAAAAAGGTGACATAATGCTATTTAAACTAAGGGACTATAAAGCTAACTGTTAAGCATTTTTTAGACCTAATAAGCTAAAAGAAACATGATAGCAAAAACAAACTATACCTACACCTAATTTTTTTTTTAAAGCAAATGAAACTAAATTAAGCAATCCTAATAAGCCATAAGCTGTGAAAAGCAATTAAGCACTTTGCTAAAAACTGTTAACAAACAGCCCAAGGGGTCACTTTCTAGCTTATTTTTAAGCTAGAAAATGGATCCTTATGGCTTAATGACTCACAACACCTTAAAGCTTATCCTATAAGCTACAATAATCAGAAAAGAAAAAGCATTTTGAAAAACAAATAAGCTAGGAAAAAGGCTTATAAAAAGGACAGTTCAGGCTGTTTTTAGTTTTTCAAGTTTTTAATGAAAGTTAAAATGCAAAGGAGCAGGCCTAATTTAAGCTATGAAAAAGACTTTTAGAAAACAAAATAAGCTTAAACAGATTAAGCTAGACACCTAATGAACTTATGCTATGAAAATCAGATCCTAAAACTAATTTTAACTTATCTAAATTTGAGGTTGAAAAAGGGCTTTTTAAACTTTGAAGCTGAAATCTAACACTTGACAGATTTTAACTAAAACTCACTTGATACATGCACACTTAAAACAACTCATTTCTACTACATTTTGAGACATAAAAAGTATGAAAAACATCATTAACTAGGCTCACTTATTAAAACTCTAAGCAAATAAGCTGAATGATGCAATAAAAACTCTACAGATTCAAGGCATGACTTCTAAATTCTTTGAAAAAGAGTTTTAAACCTTGAAAACTTTTAAAAACTAATTTAAAAAGTTAATAGAGCTTGTTGAAACTGATTTACAAAACCAAAATGGCCTAGGCAGTACTAACATAAGTTAGTAATGCTAAGAAAGCTTATGAAAACTAAAAACAGTTTAAGAATAAGATAAGATAAGGACAAATAAGCAGTTAAAACACAAAGATAAGCAATATAAATAAGCAAATAAGCAGTTGGCAGTTTAAGCTAAAAAGTGAGAAAATGGAGAACTTACAAAACCTTTGCTCAAAACAGGGTAAATAAGTTGATCTACAAGCTCTAGATGTCCAAAAGATCAAGCTTAGTGATACCCATATAGCCCTTCCATTTCTGGTTTATCTCCCCGAGTAGCTTTTTGAGTGAATTTAGTTAAAAATAGACTTTTAGGACATATTGGCTATGGACAAGATTACTAATGCTTAAGTAAAAGGTTAAAAAGAGTTATGTGAGCTTAATAACAACAGTTTTATAAAGTAAAATGCATTCAACTTAAAAACAGATTTAACATAAACTTAACTTTTTCATTAAACTTAAAATCAGTACAAGGCTTTTAAAAAAAGTACATTAAACTTAAAAACATTAAATATAAGCTGAAAACTAAAAACTAGATTAAAACTACTTCTGCCCAAAGGCTTACAAGAATCCTATTTATATAAGAAGTCTAGGTCTTGGGTCTTCACATATGTGATTCTTCTGTGAGTGTAAACTGAGGTGTGTTTGTGATGTGAGTGAGTCATTAAATCAATCTAGACTTCTTTTGAGTGTTCACCAAGTAGTATCATCTCAACCTTCCATCTTTTTCTTCTACCTTGGATGAATGGTGTTGTTTAGGATCGCCAAGGTGGCATTTGGAGTTTTATGGTGTGGGTTTTGATGGGATGGTGACATATTTGTTTTGGGGAGCAGGGTAACAGGTTTTAGGGAGTGGGGTAGAAGATGTACAGTGATGGCGAGAAAATGGGTGTGTTTGTTTTGGTTTAACGGGCGTTTGTCCTGTTTTTGTTAAACATTTGCACCGTTAGTCCTTAAGGACTAACGATGCAAAAGGGGTAAAGGGTTTATGGGTTAACAACTGTTAAGTGGGTTTTGGGCTTAGTAATTGGGTCGGGTAAGTATATATTTGACTTTGGGCTTTTCATGGTCTTCATAATGTTTTAATGGGCTGACCCGGACCATTAGATGGGTACGGGTTGGCCCATTTAACATTTCTTTGATACCGGCTTCGTCTTTGACTTTTGACTTTGACTTTTTGACTTTTCACGCTCTTTTCATTCCCGTGCTCGGTTTTGTCGTGTTGGCTTTGTTTTTGTCCTTTTCTTAGATATCCGTTACCTGCACAATATAAATCACAAAACACACAAATACAATGTATTTTTGGTATAATTTGGTCATTTTAGGCACGTTTTATAAGCAAAGGTATTGTTGATATTAAGCACATCCAAATATCCCCCCATGCTAAGATATTGCCGTGTCCTCACGCAATGCATAATTAATCACTTAAGAAAACTAAGCAACTCAATCCCCCTTGACTATTACCTCGAAAAGTAGCTAAGTGTTCATCGAGGGGAATTAAAGAATCAATAGTTTTGAAAAGCCCCGTTTTGACCGTTTTTAAATATTTACACTTATTACCACATATATTTTTGTATTTTTCCTTTTTCTCATTTTTTTACTTTTCATATTAAGCAACTAACTAGAACTATTGACTTTTGTTATTTTTATAACTTTTTGGGTCACAGAACAAGATGCATTTCAATTCTAAAATGCCAAAGAAGGGATAAATTCATCCGTCCCCGTCTTTCCACTCGTCCACAAACCAATGCTGAAATAACGACAATCACCTGTTTAAATATGAGCTAAGTGCATAACACTACTCATACTTGTACCTTGTAAACTTTTCACTCCCGACAATTATTTCATATTATGTTAGTGTGCTTATTTCGAATTTCAACCATTGATCAACCTTTTTAAGAAAATTGCAATATTTCTATTGCTTTACGTTATATTTAAGAAACATATACTATATTAATAATGTTAATAATATATATATGTAAAGTGAAGATATATATTAATAACATTAATTGAACATTCATTAAATTTTTAAACGTCATAATTCTTTGACCTTTGTAATGTTATATTTGTTTTAGGCTTATATTATATGTACCCCCCCTGAAACACCATTTGTACCCCCCTAGTTTTTTGCTGTTTTTTTTTGTATTTTATTTTTTTGTATTTTTATAATTTTGTATATGTTATAAAACTGTGACACGGAAAAAACGAAACAAAAAATATAAAGTTTAACTGGTCAAAAGTAGGAAACTGTTAAAAATTACGGAACAGAAACTGATAAAAAACTGCGTTGCACTGTAAAAAGGGGGGTACAAAAGGAATCTTTTGTATTTTTTGACACTATTGAGTGGGCCAGGAGGGTACCAACAGGGGTACCCTTATTTTAAGGGATATGTTTCAAAAGTAACCACTGTAACTATTAATTGTGTCGTTGACTCAAAAGTAAATGACACGTCTTTTTAATTCATTAAAGAGTCACAAGTATCATATAAATGGAAGCCCCTATTTCAATGTTTCATTCAATATAATTCAATACATACAAAATACATACATTTTGATGTTCATGTAAACTTTGTGTACGCTGCATAAAGTTTTATTTTTTAGGTCGAATCCTGTGAAGAAATTAGTCACGAATCCCACCAGCATAAATAGTGGGGCTAATATTCTTTAAGGACAGTGATTATCACGCCCTCAATTTGGTTCATATTTTAGAAGAAATTCTGCCATATTCTAACAATCTTAAAGAATATTATCATGGATCAAAGTGCTGGTTTAAGGATGTTTGAAAGCGACACAATCAAACTAGACAGAATAAATGGGATGAACTTTACTCGTTGGAAGGAAAAGATGAAATTTCTGTTAACTGCGTTCAAGGTTTATTATGTTTTAGAAGGGCCACCAATTGGCGTGATGACTGAAGAGGAAGAAAGGAAGCATGAACAAGATGAAACACTATGCAGAGGATACATTCTGAGTACCCTCACCGATCATCTGTATGATCTGTTGACTCGCTAAATCTTACTCCTTAAAACATATCTATATATGATATAAATACTTAGATAAATGTAAACATAGATAAATATATATCAAGGAACAAATCCGCGAGAGCAAGAAAACCGGAAGCAGTATAGAGTGTTCCCGGGTCGTTATGTCCCAACGAGGCTAGAATGGGATGTCGAAAGACGATTGATGATTGGTGTTTGAATATGACAAGGATGTGAATATGATTGGATACTAAACCTAATAAGCAATTGAACAAGAAGATAATTAAGGGACATAAGCTAGAACAAGCATAAAAGCTAGAAATAGCAAAAACACTTAAAACTTTTACACAAAGGCACAAATAAGCTCAAATAAACTTAATACAAATCAAATAAGCTAAACTAACTCTAAATAAGCAAATACAAAAAGCAATTAAGCTAAATTAATCAAGGTAAACACAACAGTACTAACATTAGTACTAACAGTATTAACTACCAGTACTAACTTAGAGTTAGTACTGCTAGGCTTAAGTTAGTACTGTTAGCTTAAGGTTAGTACTGCTAGGCTTATAAAACACAAAGAAGCAAGAAATAAGCAAATAAGCTAAAACAGATAATTAACTACCCCTAATAAGCACTTAGTAAAAGGAATAAGCAACTAGAATAAACTAAAATGATAAATAAGCTAGAAAACTAAAACTGATAAACTCTTAAAATTATTTTGAAAAGGCAAATAAGTTCTACTGAAAACAGTAAACTAAAATAGGCTTAATCTACTCTAAAAAGCTAAAGAAATCTTAAACAAGCTGAAATAATAAGCTGATGAGCTAAATTGAACTACCAGTACTAACAGTACTAACTAACAGTACTAACTTGGAGTTAGTACTGGTAGCTTTAAGTTAGTACTGTTCCAAAAGTGAACTAGCAGTACTAACTCTAAGTTAGTACTGCTAGTTGAAAATACCCCTGAAAGCTTTCAAAAACCATTTTTCTTTTAATCCTGGTTAAAAACAGATTATCAAATAACAAATTAAAACACTTTTAAGCAAATTTCAATCAAGAATAAGCACTTAAATAAGCTGAAATGGCCTAGCAGTGTTAACTCAAAACTAACAGTTTTAATAAATGAGCTAACAGTACTAGCAGTATAAACTAAGCAAGATAAGCACTAAACATACTGATAAAGCATAAATAAGTAAACATAAGTAATGAATAAGCACAATAAGCACTTCTGCAGTAAACAAGTAAAGTAAGA
The DNA here is from genome assembly GCA_026074375.1 of Tanacetum coccineum. Classification (NCBI taxonomy): domain Eukaryota; kingdom Viridiplantae; phylum Streptophyta; class Magnoliopsida; order Asterales; family Asteraceae; genus Tanacetum; species Tanacetum coccineum. Next base: position 39,164 of record BQNB010039012.1, on the reverse strand, counting down.
AAAAGAGAGACTTACAACACCCTTGCTCAAAACAGGGTCAAACAAAGAATCTACAAGCTCTAGCTTGTATAAAACAAGCTAGTGAGAGTCCATAAGCCCATCCAGAACTGGCTTATCATCCATAACATAAGCTGTGGTATATTTGAGAGTGATATTTGTGATTTTCTCTTAACTACTTAACTTTTTATCTTTACTTAATGAAAACAGCTTATAAGTAAGCTGTGGTGAGAGCTTTTTGAACACAAATCAACACATTCAAGAAAACTTAACACTTGGAATTGTAAATTGACTTAAAAACTTAAATTTGCATTAAAACTTGAAAATGTTACAAAGCTGAAAGTAAAAGCTGTAAGTGACTGAAAAATAAGCTAAGTTATATTAAAAATTAAAAACTAACTAGTTCTAAGATGCCTCAAAGGCTTACAAAAGACTCTATTTATAGCCGAAGTCTTCTTCTTTGGGCTTGCAGCTGTGCTTCTTTTGTGAGAACAAAAACTAAGTGTGCTTGTTGTGTGAGGAAAATCTCAAGCAAATCCCAGCCTTCAATTTCTTTTGTGCTTCTTTGAAGTCAATCTCAGCCATTAAAAACCTTGGGAATGGTGTGGGATTGCCAACATGGCACTTTATATAGCTTGGGGGGGAATAGTAGGGTGGATGAAATGATTTTGGCTAGGGTGTCGAGTGGTTTTGCAGGGTAGAAGGTATGGGACGACATCCAAGTTATACCTGGGTTTTGGGGCGGGAAAGATGGCTTTTTGGGAAGTAGGCAGCTTTGGTCCCCTCAAATTGTATAACTTGAATGCAATCTTTGCTTGGGTTGCAATTTTGACCCTTGTCTTTTTTTTTGCAATACAACTTGAGGTTTGGCAGTTTTAGTCCCTCAAGTTGTATTTTCTTCATGTGGATGACTTTTGACTTTGACTTGGTCTTTTCCACTCCGTGCTCGGTTTTGTTTGTTTTTGGCTTTCTTTTTGTCCTTTTCTTGAATATCCATTCCTACACAATACAAATGCAAACATACAAATACAATGTATTTTTGGTACGTTTTTAGTCTTTTAAGACCGTTATTAATGGAGAATGGTATGTGTAATTAAGCACATACCATCGTACGTTTTGGCAAACGAGGGAAGTTAAACCCCAGATATGTCGAACCTTTTAAGGTGTTGAAAAAGGTTGGAGCCGTTGCTTACAAGATTGAGCTTCCTCAAGAGCCGAGCAGGGTCCACAATACGTTTCAGGTATCTAACTTGAAGAAATGTTATTCTGACGATCCATTAGTCAATCCGTTGGAAGGACTCCAAGTGGATGACAAGCTTTATTTTGTTGAAGAGCCTGTAGAAATCATGGATCGCGAATATCAACATTGGATCAACAGAATGAGAAGCGCCCATAGAATAATCACGATGTCCTGACGATAAAATTCTCGTATCGTCCCCAGATTTTCCTCGATCCACACCAAGCTATTAAACAAGATCATTTGTCAATATAAGTCCCTAAATGTTAGCACTCATACTATGACTTTGTGAACTTTTAAACTCCAACATGGATTATATGATTAAAATGGTGACTCTATCAACTTCAACCATAGATCAACTTAATTCCATAGTCTAATCCAAGATAGAATCACGACTCAAAGCAACAACATATTAAGGAACCATGTAACTTGATTTTAAAGAACGAAAATTTTAACTGAGAACTTTTTGCAACATTTCATCATCATGAATTCATAATTCTTAAAGCTAGGAATGCGTTGCTTAGTTTGAACACCTACTAGGCCTCGCCCCAAGTAGGATATCACAACCAACGACCGGTGGGCTAGTTTGAAAACCACCCCCGTTGCTAAGCGTAGTGGGAAATTCATCATCATACCTACTTCCTAAAATGCTAAGGATAGTGTCATAGTTTGAACCCTCCCGGGACTCTCGCTTCTGGTGAGATATCACAACACAAGACCAAATCTAAATAAAGACGTCTTAGTTTGAACCCCCACTCCCATCTGGTTAGCGGAGTGGGAATATCAACGACACAAAACTTTTTACTTGCTCCACATATACGCACATGTAATGCCCTTTATGGCATAATTTCAATATTCATGCATTTTTGCATTCATATTTTATTCATGCTTCTTTGGCATTTTATAATCGTTCAAATTAACTAGAAATAAAAAACTTCGCTTTAAAAATCAAGTTACAAATCTGAACTTTTCTAAAAACATCGATTGACTTAGTTGAATTGAAATGAGCACGTATGATTAGGTGGATTAGAAGCTAATGGGAGAAAAAGCCACAAGTTACTCATATAAGCTTTAGAAGAATCTTGCTTAGCACATAAACTTATATTTAACTCTATCACTTCTTGTTCTTCACCTCGTGAAAGCTTAGCCTACAATTGAGGAAACAGCTAGGGCTCAACACGCCCGATCGAGTCAAAAATTATTCTCATTCTACCCATTAGGAAAGTCGAAACTGTGACAAAACACTTATTTTATTTTTGAAAATTTTTAAATTTTTTCATTTTTTTGGTATTTTTGCAAAAATTTGGTGGTAAAAACGGGATTACGTGACAACAATGGCTGCAGGCAACAATCAAATCGAAGATCCCCCCCATACTAGAACTAAACATTGTCCTCGATGTTTCAAAGGGGTACCTACGTAAATCTAAGGCCGTTTATGAAGTGTGCCAAAAGATAAAACGTTAGTCGATTAGATTTGGATACTGGATTCCCAAAATGAAGCTGAGGATGTGAAACTCTTGTGGATGAAAGACAAAATTGAGAGCACGAGAGTCTTCACAATCCGGGCAATCCTGGACAATTAACAACACAAACACAAAACACGGGTAATAGAAAAGGCGAGCCTCCACACAACAAGAAAACACTTATTCATTTTTACACAATACTACGATAAGCATGGGGTGCCTCCCACGAAGCGCTTGTTTAAGGTCGCTATGCTTGACCCGTCACTTGAATTTATTGGATTATGGGGAATGTCTGGAGATCTGGGACTACCAATTGTGGTACGTCCCCTCCAAAGTAGTGCTTTAAACGATGACCATTCACTTTGAAATTTGGCCTGGAGTTTTGGGATAACTCGATGGTGCCATATGGAAAAACTTGGGTTACAGTGAATGGTCCACTCCAGCGGGTCTTAAGCTTGCCCGAGAAAATCTTCAATCTAGAGTTAAAGAGGAGGACTTGATCACCGACGTTGAAGACCGCGTTATTTCATCATGAGTCATAGATTCTCTTTGTTTCTTCTCTTGGGTAATCAAGATATTTCATAGCCTGATCCACGAAGTTCATTTAGTTCGTTGAGAGTTGAACTTTCCTGTGATCACCCGCGGTTTTGATATCAAATAAGTTTGTGATGGCTTAATGGGCCTAGTTAAGCTTTGTGCTCGAGCTCAATCGGAAGATGACATGCCTTCCCGTACACTAACTTGTATGGAGTACACCCGATGGGTGTTTTGTAAGCCGTGCGGAAAGCCCAAAGTGCATCATCTAATTTATCCGACAAGAGGCGACGATTTTCCGCCCACGGTCCGTCTTTCAAGAGTTCGTTTCAAACCACATTGATACCTCAACTTTCCCACTTGTTTATGGATGATCGCGTGGCTAACGATGATGACCTTCAATTTAAGCAGTGAACTTTGGCAAACTGGTCATTGGCAAAAATGGTTTCCCCCGCGATCACTTATATTGCACGGGGCACCAAATCTGGGCGAAGAGAGATTTAAGGAATTTGCAAACAACTCGGGCGTCATTGGTGGGGAGCGCTTTCGCTTCAACCCATTTTGATAAATAGTCAACGGCCACGAGTATATATTTGTTCCCTCTTGAAGACGGGAACGGCCCCATAAAATCAATGCCCCCCATGTCCAAAGATTTTCGCAAACTTGGATAAAGTTTTGGGCATCTTTCATCACGTTGCGAAATATTGCTTAACGTTGACAAATTCGACATCGGGTGACATAGTAGTGGCATCCTTAGATCGTGGGCTAATAAGAAACCTGAATCGAAGATCTTTTAGCGGCGGTAAATTGGCACCGGTAGTGTCCCCTAGTGGGTCCCCCACTTGGCAAAGCTTTTAAGAAAATGTCATAAGCTTCTTTGCCCGAAAACCAACGCCTACTTACTATGGGTCACCCAGATCTTGAATAGAAAGGGGTCGTCCCAAAGTAGTGTTGACGTCTTTGAAAAACTTTCTTTTCTCTGAGAACACATCCCTTTAATCAACAAAATTCCCACGCGTGGTAGTTTGAAAATTGGCAAAACCACGGGGCATTATCATACCACGAAAATAACCATCCCAAGTGTATCGAGAGGAAATGTTGTAACGAATTTTCTTTTTCCTCGAGTTCGCTTTGATGGGGATTTTCAAAGTTCCTAGGAAGGTGACTCCGCGAGAATTTCTGCTCCTTTTTTTATCACGGATAACGACATCAATATTCTTGGAGCAGCAAAATCCACCAGGAGCAAATCTCATCTTAGCATCCTGCATAAGCTAGCAAGTACTTAGCAGCGAATGGTCCTTATACACTATAGCCTTTTGGACAAGACCAAGATATGGCTGAATTTCTCGAAAGCATACACACGGCACGAATTCGATTCTCCGTTGTAGTGTAATGTGCTTAAGCCTCGGTCATAGTTTTGCTTGCATAGTAATCGGCAGAAGTGCTTGGTCTTACATTGCCCTAGGGGACTTGCCCCAACCGCAAAATCACTTGCCTCACACATGATTGCAAGGGGCAAGTCCCAATCGAAGCAACTAGAATTGGATCTGGTTAACATTCATCTTAAGGTTCCAACGCTTCGATGCCAATCCTTTGAGAATATTATAACGGATTTTTTCTTTTCAAGGAGTTTGGTCACTAGGCCTGGCGCTTTGGAAAAATCTTGAATAAAATCATTGTAGAATCCTGGCGAACCCGAGAAAACGCAATAAACTCTTCAGTAGTGGGATAGGTAATTTTGCCAAATGACCTCAAATCAAACTTTTGGATTAATCAACTCAATCCCGACGTAGAAATCCCTTATGGCCAAGGACTATTCATCTTTACCATAAAGTGGCATTTCCCAATTGAGCACAAGAGTTGTGTCCATCACACCTTTGGAGCATTTTGTCTAAATGGGAAAGGCAAGTAGAAAAGAATCACGAAAACCGAAAATCAACCATGAAGACTTCCATGGTTTTCTCAATCATACGTGAAAGAATTGCAACCATACACCTTTAGAACGTGCCCGGTGCATTGCATAACCCAAAAGGCATGCGACGATAGGCAAATGTCCCGTAAGCAAGTGAAAGAGTAGTCTCTCTTGATCAAGTGGTCAATCAGGAACTAAAGTAGCTGAGAATCCGTCCAAAAAAGCAATAGTACTCATTTTCCGGCTTAATCTTTCAAGCATCTGATACCCAAGATTGGTAAAGGGAAATGGGTCTTTACGAGTGCACATTGATTTTCGATAATCGATGCAAACTCGCCATCTCCGAAACCAACCTATAGGGTATTACCATCCATTTTCTTCATTTTTTTACCACGTTATGCTCCTTCTTTGGGACAACCAATGAATTGGGCTTAAACCCAGAGCTGTCAGAGATGGGGTAAATAAACCGGCAATCAAGAAGTTTTTGAATACTTCTTGCTTAAATAACCTCATGATTTTGGGGTAACTCTCTCTGATTGTAATCGACAGGTTTGCCATTTTCTTCCATCAAAATCTTATGGGTGCAAAAATGTGGATCTATCCCCTTAATATCAGAAATCTTCCAAGCTATGGCTTGTTTGTGTGACTTAAGAACCTTGATCAGGGCGGTTTTATCCTTATCTTTTAAGTTTTTAGCGATTATGACGGGGAAATTAAATCCATCCCCTCCAAAAATGCATACTCAAGATAGGATGGTAAGTCTTTGAGTTCAAGGTCGGGAGGATCTTCACATGAAGATTTGACCTTTTCAGGCACATTAATTTCACAAACTGGCGACGGAGGGAGATTTAGGTCATTATTGATCACACTTAACAATTCCTCAAGGTAAGCAATATCTCCCTCAGAATCATAGACGCCTTCAACACCCGGTGGTATTGAATCATCATGTTCAAGAAATTCATCGATCTCTTCCATTAGAAAATTCACTTCCTCCTTCCTCCGAAGGAGATGAAAGATGGAGAGCGAAGAACGATCGTAAGGTCGAAGAGAAAGTGGATTGCCCCTTTCAGAAACATCAAATACTTCCTTGAACATATTCTTCCAAGCAATGTCAAAACATCGATTCGTTAAACGATTCAACATATTGTAGGAAGAAAGTCTTAGTATCCCCCACTTGGAAGTCACGGATTGGACATCGTGCATAAGGTCATTGTTCACCGTGAACATTAGATCAAGCACGTGCCTGTCCCTCAAGAAAGTCTTCCCTAAGATTAGGGGAACCCAGGATCCCGACCACTTAATCAACGACGCACAAAATCGGTAGGAAAGAAAAACTTCCAACTTTCAACGAAAACCTCCTCGGCGATGCCGGTTGAGTATAAATCATTCGGTCGGCAAGTTCGAGTAATCTTCTGGTTTTGGTCCAAAGCTGGAGGAGGGGACTTAGTCTTATCCAAATGGAAGAGGCATTAGATGATGCTTGCACCGAATCGGCCAAGGCTAAAGCATTCATTTATCTCTGGAAAATCTCATGGTAGAAGAAATCAGCCGGGGTCTCCAGTTTCTCAAGAACTTTTAGATAACCGCCGAGCAATTTTCGTTTATCGGTTTCTTTGCAACTCAACATCTTAACCATGTCATGTGAGGAGCTTTCTAAACATGGTGCAAATTTGGGCTGTGTAGTAGGAGAGCGTACCCAAAACTTAGCTCGAAGATGGAAGATTCAAAGAATCCTCCATAACTTTTTGAAGCTAGAAGATTGTCTATTTTTCATCCACGGACATTCTTATGTTGCCCTTGAAGATAGGGCAAGGTTGGTTATTTACCTTAGAAGCAACAAACGGGCTCACCACTTTGGTCATCAGTTTGGACCTACACCGGAGGTTGGGATGTTTTCGGTGCTTGGTTGCACCGAACCTTAGTCACCTCGGTTTCATTTCCTTCTCTTTAGGAAAGACGAAATTTGAGGCCATATAGGAACCCCGTGCGGGTAAGTGATTGCTTTCACAATCACCTTCGGGTTAGCAATGGTGTTGCTAGGAAGAGAACCCGAACCAGAAGTAGAAGCTGTGTTAAGAATTTACGATATTGTGAGCAAGTCGGTTATGTTGACATTTGGTTTTGGCAATGTTTTTTGCATAACCGCATCATTAGCTTTGACAAAGCTTTCAAAATCAGTTTGACACATCAAACTTTACCCGAGAGCTTGATGAGCTTGTAAGCTGGGAGTTATTAACCGAGGTTAATTACATTGGGGCTTTAGTTGTTGAACCTGGGGTCGTTGGATGACCCAGTTGTAGCCATTCCCACGGTTAGTTTTGGTTCCAACGATTCGATTTGTTGGCTTGGCTGTTGTGTTGCATGGGAAGAAAACCGGGTGGATCTATTTGGTTGCATCGCAGCGGCGTAACACGGAATTTCCTTTGGTTGAAATTTGCTGCGGCTGCTTGCGAGACGTATTTTGGATGTTATCTCGTAATTGTGGCAATCGAACCGGACAATTACGATATGAATTGGGCAACCCCCGCAGGTAACACAACTTTGCACAAACCCTTTTATGGAAGTGGGAGCTGGAAACTGGAATGCTCTTGTCGAGAAGTCGAGCTCAAAACCATATATTCAAATTGCACACCGCGGAGAGACTTCCGACAAGTTGGAAGCGCTCATACTCACCTTACAACAATGCCTGCATCGGGAGTGGACGAACATTGACTTACTCTCGTGGATCTTTAGCAATCAGCGGTGCCTTTGTCCCAAAAAAGTTACCACCTGCGCGGAGTTCAAAGATCTTGATCAAAGCATTTAAGGCATTGTAAAATTGTAATCAAGTTGGTGAAGCTCCGAGAATCCATATGTGATTGCCCGAGAAGATTTTTAATCGATCCCAAGCCTCACTAAACGCTTCATCAAATCTTTGTTTGAAATTGGTAATTTCGTTCTGAAGATTTGTCCGTTTTAGAAGGGGGGAACAAATGATTTATGAATTTAGCAACGAGGCGCATCCCTTGTCTGAAATTGATCGAGGGGTTCTTTTCTCAAGCCATAACCGGCTGCCCCCTCGAGAGAGAAAGGAAAAAGCATCAACTTAATTTGAGATGTGGTCGGGACATCGGATATACTCAAAGGTAGAGGTGATTTTATTGAAGTAACGGATTTGGGCCATGAGGGTCCCTCTTTTTCAATCCGAAGAAGAACTCTTGTTACTGGACAGAGTTACAACCCATGCTTGATTTCAAAATTGTGCTGTTTCGATTTCAGAACAACAATTGGCGTCCTCGGTATCCCTCGGTGGGAGCCTGGAGCAATTCCGCCTAGTTCGATATCAGCCATCGTATACTTTGGGATGTTTCAACAAGAGTTCGGAGATCGTGTTGTTTGTTGTCGATGATTGTTGATCGAAGACACGACTTGAGAACAGTGCGCATGCACAAAAATGGCGATAATAACAAGAAAATTTACACTACAATTTTTTTTTTTTTTGGTTTTTTTTTTAAATGATTTATTTCATTCATTGATTTTACGGACATGAAGATAAGACAACTTTAACCAGAATAATCTACTTACTTCGCGTTAGTGCACAAAAAGATCAACGCAGGCAGGTGAGCGAGGAGTAGGAATATAAGCGCAAGCTTATTTCTCCTTTCCGGGTCGTATTCCCTGGAACAACCCTCCATATAACCCATTTTTGTAGTTTGTTAATCAAATCGAGGTGAGCCGTACGCGAAAGAAGACACAAATGGCAAGTTTTACAAATCTTTTGTTCGAGTGGAACCAATAAGTTCACCGGAAGTGTATTATGATAATACCTTCAATTAGAATATATATTTTGGTATTTTTAACCAATTCGTGAATTTATTTGTCTTTTATGGCCAATGTATTTTATATTTATGGGTTTTTTTTTATATTTTTTTTTAGATGAATAATTTATACTAATACAAGAAACTGAAAATATTTTGTAACTTTTATGTTTTTATAAAGAAAATATTCACAAAATTTAAAACACAAATGCTCAAACGTAACGATACACCCCCCCCCGTCCCCCCACTACCCCCACCGCACCCGCCCACCCTAGACAAATATGGAGAAATGTGATAGTATAGTATGAAATTCAAGCAAGATTAAAGGTAAAGGAGTAGGTAAAGTAAAAAAAAAGAGGAAGTAAGTGTGGGAAACGAAGAAAAACTAAAAAAATGTCAACTTTAAGGGTTATTAACAGATAAAAGGACGATAAAAATAAAAAATGGAAGAATAAGGGAAATTAATTGGAAATATATACCTAGAATATCGTGTAAAAAAAAAAAAGTTATGACAGGTTAATAGTTGAAAAATAGGATAAATTATTCAGTCATATTTAATAGTAGCATGATATTTAATATCTACCTTGGGAATAAAGCGATTTGAGTTCCAGAATTATAAATTAAGATAAAATCAAAGTTATTAGTTTAAATCGGATACAAGATACGACAGTACAAAGTGATATCAACAAAACATAATAAAAGTGGATAGGTCCAAAGTTATAAAATATATAGTCGATACCCCAAGCCTCCCGACCACGGCGCCAAAATTTGACTACGCGGCAAACATATACTCCTTACAACCATATACTATAAGAGATATAAACTACGAACAAAGTAACAAATTCCGTGAGAGCACAGTAACCCGGAAGCAGTATAGAGTGTTCCCGTCTTATGTCCCAACAGGCTAGAGATGGAAAACCGAAAGCCGATTGATGAGTCTGTTTGAATAACACAAGGAAATGATTGGGCACAAATACTGATAAAGAAATGCGCATAAAAATGAGCAAAGAAAATAAGCTGGAATAAGCATAAAAGCTAGAAATAGTGAAAACACTTAAAACTTTTACTCTAAGACAGAAATAAGCTCAAATCAACTTAAGACAAATCAAATAAGCTAAGCTAACTCTAAATAAGCAAATTCAAAAAAAGCAATTAAGCTAAATTAAACAAAGAAAATTCACATACTAAACAACACACTAGCATTTATAACCACCATTACTAACCTAAGAGTTTAGTACATGCATCAGCTTATAGTTAGTACTGTTAGCTTAAGGTTAGTACTGCTAGTCTTAACAAAACACAATTAAACTAGAAATAAGGAAATAAGCTAAAACAGATATTTACCTAACCCTAATAAGCACTTAGTTATAAGAATAAGCAATCTAGAATAAACTACAATGGCAAATAAGCTAAAAAACTAAAACTGTTTAACTCTTAAAATTATTTTGAAACGGCAAATAAGTTCTAATGAAGACAGTAAACGAAAATAGGCTTAATCTACTCTAAAAATCTAAATGAATCTTAAATAAGCAGAAATAATAAGCTGATAAGCTAACAGTACTAACAGTTTTAACTACCAGTACTAACTTAGAGTTAGTACTGCTAGCTTGAGTTAGTACTGTTAGTGAAAAATCTCAAAAGAGAACTAGCAGTACTAACTTGGAGTTAGTACTGCTGGTTGAAAATACCCCTTAAACTTTTCAAAAATCATTTTTCTTTTAAGCTAATTAAAAACAGATTATCAAAAATTCAAATAAAAACCTTTATAAGCAAATTTCAATCAAGAATAAGCACTTAAATAAGCTGAAATGGCCTAGCAGTGTTAATTCAAAACTAACAGTTTTATCAAATGAACTACAGTATGAATCTCCAAGTAAATAGTTTTACACAAATCACGTTTAACATAACAACTCAGCAAGATAACACTATAAAGCCGTTCTGAGTAGTAAATAAGGAAAACAAGAAAAAGATGGACCTTACAATACCTTGCTCAAAACAAGGTCAAACAATGAAATCTAAAAGCTCTAGGCATGTATATAAAACTAGTGAGAGTCCATAAGCCCATCCAGAAACTGGCTTATCAATCCATAACAGTAATTGGTAAAATATTGAGAGTGACATTTGTGATTTTCTCTTGACTACTTAACTTTTTATCTTTACTTAATGAAAACAGCTTATAAGTAAGCTGTGGTGAGAGCTTTTTGAACACAAATAAACACATTCAAGAAAACTTAACACTTAGAATTGTAAATTGACTTAAAAACTTAAATTTGCATTAAAACTTGAAAATGTTACAAAGCTGAAGGTAAAAGCCGTAAGTGACTGAAAAATAAGCTAAGTTATATTAAAAATTAAAAACTAACTAGTTCTAAGATGCCTCAAAGGCTTACAAAAGACTCTATTTATAGCCGAAGTCTTCTTCTTTGGGCTTGCAGCTGTGCTTCTTTTGTGAGAACAAAAACTAAGTGTGCTTGTTGTGTGAGGAAAATCTCAAGCAAATCCCAGCCTTCAATTTCTTTTGTGCTTCTTTGAAGTCAATCTCAGCCATTAAAAACCTTGGGAATGGTGTGGGATTGCCAACATGGCACTTTATATAGCTGGGGGGGGAAATAGGTGAGATAAATGATTTTGGCTAGGGTTCGAGTGTTTTTGCAGGTTAGAAGGTAAGGGACGACATCCAAGTTATACCTGGTTTGGGGCGGGAAAGATGGCTTGTTGGAATAAGCAGCTTTGGTCCCCAAAATTGTAAAACTTGAATGCAATCTTTGCATGTGTTGCAATTTGACCCATAGTCCTTTTTTTTTGCAATACAACATGAGGTTTGGCAGTTTTAGTCCTCAAGTTGTATTTTCCTTCATGTGTATGACTTATGACTTTGCTTGGTCTTTTCCACTCCGTGCTCGTTTTTGTTGTTTTATTGGCTTTCTTTTTGGTCCTTTTCTGAATATCCATTCCTACACAATAAATGCAAACATACAAATACAATGGTATTTTTGGTGGTACTTTTTAGTGCCTTTTAAGACCGTTATTAATGAGAATGGTATGTGTAAATTAGAAGCACATACCATCATACGTTTTTTGGCAAACAGAGGGAAGTTAAACCCCAGAATATGTCAACCTTTTAAAATGTTGAAAAAGTTGGAGCCGTTCTTACAAGATTGAGCATCCTCAAGAGCTGAGGCAGAGGTCCACAATACGTTTCAATGTATCTAACTTGAAAAAAATGTTATTCTGACGATCCATTAGTCATTGCGTTGGAAGGACTCCAAGTGGATGACAAGCTTTTTTTTATTTATTTTGTTGAAGAGCCTGTAGAAATCATGGATCGCGAAGTCAACAATTGAGCAAGCCGTGTCTAATTGTCACGGTTCATGGAACTCTAGGCGGGGCCCAGAGTTTACGTGGGAACGTAAAGATCAATTCAGGAAGAAATATCCACACACTCCTCACAAAGACTGCACGTCGTCAAGTGCCGAGTGATTAAGCCTTAGAGGACAAGGCCTCATTGAACGGGGGAAGACTAGAACCACCTCGTTTTTTAGGTCATTGTACGACATTTATGTAATATCACAATTTATTTTTAGGGTATTTATGCGTTTGCTTTTAAATCGTAAATCGGTAAGCTAAATCGAGTAAACTAAAAATGACCATTCAATGTAAACGGGCATTAAACAATTAAATGTTTACATCAAGCAAGTGTTATATGATTATTTAGAGGATAATTATTATCATTGCCCATTTTATTTTTATTGGTTACGTTAAGTGTTTACGTTTCGCGATAAAATACGTTTAGGCCTTCCGAAGCACTTAAAATCTTAACTACGCTTCATCAAAGACCCAAAATTTGTACCCAATACGTAAAAGTTTTATTTAAAACTTCAAATACTTACACCTTTATACATATTCTTCATTAAAATAATTCAAAACCAAACCCTTACAATGTAAAAATTATACATTGTATTGATTTAAACTACCTTATTTAAACCTTAATATAATGCCAAGTATTCATATTTAAAAGATCAAAACATAACCTAACATACACACACTAAGCAATATTTCTGTACATATGACTAGGAGGACCAGAGTGGACCAAGAAAACTTCACAAATACATCCCATACATGCAGCTTGGCATCCACTTGAACCTCATGACTCCCAAACTTATCCAAGATAAGCTTTAACTTTCTTCCAAGACTTTCCAACCTTGCATACTTTCCACTAGACATCAAATATCTTCAATAATATCTTCCAAGTAGTTAATAAATCTTCATGCACATAGAGCTAGGGACTCATACACTTCACTTCATTACTAGAAAAATCACAAAACTCTCCCTTTTTCCCTCTAATACCCCACGGCTCAAAACTCATCCCAAACCAAATCCTTAGTTTGATTTTCTATCATTATAGAAGCATAAACACATCATATTTAAGGTATTCTAAGAAGAATTGAAAGGTTGGTTAAGCTTTGAAAAGGTTTTAACAAGATATTGCAAGATTAGGGTTTTGGTTGAAATTAGGGTTTCACCTTATATTTTCAAGCCAGATGTTAATCATAAGGGTTATTGGTTTTAATTTTCTATACACATATCATCAACAAGGTTATATATAAAGCCTAAATCATTTCATAAACCTAAGATTTTATTGTTCATAATTTTATAATTTAGCTAAAATCACCAGTTTAGGGTACTTTGACAATTAAAATGGATATTTAATTATTGATTAATGTATATGGACCTTAATTACATGTCATATGAATGGTAATGAATCAATGTAAAAGGAGATGTATAAGTGTTCTAATAATAGTAGGTTAATATGAACATTTTTAAGAGCAAATTAGGATTTCCTAATGTCAAGTTTATGAGTTAACAAAGTGTGAAAATGGTAAGTAAAATTGTTATCTGAACACACTTGAGAAAGCATGATCTAATAGACTTTATATATAATAAAACATAAGATGGAAAAATGTTATGAAGTAGTTGAGTAATAAGGGTTGAAGCTTAATGGTACAAAAAATCAAGCTTAAAGACATGTAAAAATCACAAACCTCAAACCAAACCTTCCTGTTTTGATTCGAATTTGGAAGCACCCTATTATGTTTTATAAAGATAGTAACATCTCATGAGGATTCCAAAATGATAAGAAACTCGAAAATTGGATTTATAACGAAGAAGATACACTAGTTAACTAGTTTTACGACGCAATACTTTATCAAAACAAATTTTATAAAAAGTTACTATTCATGGCAGTAACATATACTTTGTAAACATCAATAATATGATAAAACTTTCAATTACGAGAACGTGTTCGAAAGAATCGCTAAAAACGGAGCTATAACGAATAAGATACGACAAAAATGGGTTTTACGTTAATTAAAAGTATAAAAACGATTATATAGCTGTTATGAACAGTAAAACACTATTCATCACAGAATCTCAAAAACCTAAAAATGTGATTTTATGATCACTCGTCTTAATACGAAAGCGTGGGCGTAAGAAACGCGAGAAACGGGCTTAAAACGACAAAGTTATGTCATTTTTACTAAAGGCGTAATTATAAACGTTTTTACTTTATAAATACGATTTCACGTAAACGATTAGATGGTGATATAGCTATATAGAATATATATGTTATTAGTTATCGAAGTGCTATATTACTAGGGAATTTCATAATGAGGCTTCTTCGGATGGCGTATTGACGAGTTGTTGGATTTACGATTTAAAGTGTCCTAACTCCTCGTACGTCATGTCATGACCTCTTAAATTATGATAGCCCGAACGATAGTACGATGATAACTATATAGGATTATATACAGTTGTTGTTAGACAACGTACTTGAATACTGATTCGACCTATATTAACTAGGTTGCATTCGAGCGTTAGCGTGACGCGTTTTTACTTGGGATATTTTGTTATCAGTTTACTCACTCAAGGTGAGTTCATAGCCCCATGTTTTACAATTATTGATTTACAAGTTTTTGGGGTGAGAAACATATGCATGTTTTACAAATTGGACGCAAGTGTACATTTTATCATGATTACGTTTTGCCTAAGTAGCGATAACCCACTATGCCCATGAATCATGAACTGTCAATTACTGGAATGTGAGCGCGAATGATTATAGATAGATCTATTTGGGATTGACCTCCCCGTTCGGGTGACTAGCTATCACTGGAAACGAACGTATATCATGTCGGATTTTGGATGTTACGGGTTGAACATCATCACGGGCAATGTAGGCAATATTTATATATTGTATTCATTTATGTCGAGCTTCGGTGTCATGAGCTTAGGAAAACGTAATTACATTTTGTGATGTCTGCATCTGTTGCATTATCACGGGGAAAGTCTTGCGGTCCTGCATATACATTTACATAAACCTATGAAATTCACCAACTTTATGTTGACGTTTTAAATGCAATGTTTTTCAGGAGGTCATTAAGTACGAGGTGCGAAGGATACATTGGTGGTTATGGGCTAGAAATCTTTGTAATAATAACAAGTAAAGCTTCAGGCTTTTGTAACACATACTTTATTAAATCCAATGTATCAGTTTTAAACGACTTTTTGGTCGTTCTTATATTATCTTGTGTTATTGATCTGAGAAGTAACACGCCCCGGACCCTTATTCCGCTACGACCCAATTTGGGGGTGTTACATTAGATCTTAATGTACTTATAAATATGATTTGATTTTGTTTTAGAAGAAAAATCAATCTTAACATTAAAAAGAAAAGATTTGTAGGATATGAAATATCTTATAAGATTTGTTTCTAAAAGTGGTTAATCCTAATTTGTCTTATTCACTAATGTGATTAATCATTATTAAATAAGGGATTACTTAAAAGCATTTGTTTAGTGGTGATGTAAGTAAATTTAAAAAGATTTATTAAAAATGACTTAATGATAAAATGAGTTTTAATCATTAGGCTAGTTTGTAAAAACGTGTTAATCATTTTTAATGGTTTGTTAAATGGGTTGATCATAATGCAACTTAACAAACATATTCGTACCTTTTGTTGAAGCATGAGTAGACTCGAGACATCGAAAGGTGTTGATGAATGTATGCGTTGATGAGTTGTGGTCACGCGTAACTTGCACATTTTAGGTTATGTATTACAAGTTACTTGTTTGTCATTATTAAAACCAAATGACTTGTTTAGTTTAAATATCGTAATATTTGCACTAACAATCTCCCATTTTTGATGATGAAAAATACCTAAACTTGTAACATCATAAAAGATCAAAAAGAAAATAGCCCATCTGCATAGTACCCTTATATAATACCGGTATCAATGCTCAAGAGAGTAAATGAGAAATCAAGAAGTACGCGAAAATCAGAGTGATCACTATTTATATAACGGACCGATATAAGGTAAATAGTAAGATATCATAAGATAGACGTAAGAGAACGAAATCATAGCTAAGTATTAAATACTTATTACCCATGTACTAGAAGTAGAGATGCAAAAGAGAGCATATAAGGGACCAGGAAGCATGCGCGCGCGGATGACAGACAACGGTGAAAGACTCTTAATTTTTTTCTTTCGAAAAACAATTATAGTCTAGGTTTTGAAAATGACCTAGTTCGCTATAACTTGAGCTTTGATACCACTCTGTAACACCCCCAAATTCACAACACAGCAGAATACGACTTGGGGTGTTATTTCATAGCATAAAATACAAGTTACAGGAAACGAATCCAAGTGAGACGTTTTAAAAAGTCAACCATTTGATAATTTTTATAAAATATCAAAGTTACAACAGGTCCTATTTGTAATACGATAGAAAACATTTTTAAAACATTTGTCGAATGGTACTCAAATCATAAAGCCTTCAAAAATATATATGCGCGACTCGAATGCTCCCAATGCTCAGCTAGCAATATAATAACCTGAGAAGATACATGCAAAAACGTCAACAATGCTGTTGGTGAATTCATAGGTTTAAGTAAAAGCAGTATTGAAATAATTCAAGAAATATTTCAGTAAGAAAAGAAGCGTTACAACATTTAGAAGAATTGTTATCGAAATCCAAGTAATAATTTAATAAATCAAGTATGCTTAGTAGTGGACCACAAGATTAAAGTAATGTAGACAAGAGAAACAAATTCACCAAGTCTAAGTATATATTATTGCACTAAGCTCATGACACCGACACCTTAACAAGATTTTTGCCCCAATAAAAGTAGGGTATACTGCTATAACCCCAAGGATACCTCAAATGTTAAATGCGTCACATGGTTATCTAAAAACCATAAAGTCCGGAAAAGTAGACGGGGATTGTCAATCCCGATAGATCTATCCACAACATTCACATTCACTACAATAGCTATTAACGGTTCATGATAAACAGGGGACTTAAGTGGCAGTAGCAGCACTTAGGCAATAATATCAAGCATAAATCTAGATAGCATACAACTTGTAAAACACTTGTGTCAAATAGTAAAACAAATAATGTGTTCAAAACTCATGGTTTTTATATATTGGAACTCAATGATCTCAAAAGATGTAGTAAACAAATCAAGCTTTAAATCAGTTCATAAGAAACAGCCATGTGTCACACATGTTTTAAAAGTCATGTAATAAGCAAGTAAAAACTTTTGTAAAGATAGTCACGTAACGCTTAAGTAGTAGAAATCAATAGGTTTACTTGGTAAAACGAGCATGCATTGTCACCCCGAAAACAGTTTATGAAAACCATTAAAAGTGAAAAGGTGGGGCTATGAACTCACCTTAAATGAAAGTATCAAACAAGAAACTCAACAAGGAGAGAACGACGACAACGTCTCAACTGCTACCTATAACAATGATGCACGATTTAGAAGAATATATAAATTATAAGAAAATGCATAATTTGCATAAGTATATGAAAATATATATCGACATGGATGTAATCTTATACCATAGAATCCATGTGTGCGCCTCAACTTACTTATTTATACCCACTTAAATGTTTCGCTTTAAGTTTAACTCTATTTTAATCCATTCCGACTAATATGTAATTTTTAATGAAAATTACACATTTTGACCCATTATCAAGGTTAAGACATCTAGACAAGGCCTATTGGGCCTTAAAACATTGTAATTTTGACCTTAAGACCGCGGGTGATCACCAGAAAGTTCAAATGAATGAATTAAATGAACTCCGGGATCAAGCTTACGAGAACTCTTTAATCTACAAAGAGAAAACAAAGAAGATAAATGACTCCAAGATTAAAAACCACGTTATCAACGTTGGTGATCGAGTTCTTCTCTTCAATTCTCGGTGATTCAGAGGGTGACATTCTATTTTTTGAACAATTGCTTATTGAAGATACATTTTCTAATCTTTCTCCAGCATTGTTTCCTAAAGAGTCTTCATTGCTAGTCACACCACTTCCTGATCCTGAGCAGATTTGCTTAAGGGAAGTGGAAAGATTTGATCCTTTCTTCTCCTTGACACAGTCGGGGGGAACGAAGAGGGTGATGGAGACCCCTTCTTTTAGTTCTCATCATAGGCCATCACCCCGTCCTGTTGCATACTCACCTAAGGAGGTGATGTATTGCTTTTACCATCCTCACCACACATCGGGTGATGGATTTAACCATGAAAGTGAAAGTAACTAACACTAGAGTCAAGCTAGAGACTCGAACAAAAACAAGCGCTTCTCGGGAGGCAACCCATGTTCTCTTCCTTTTTCTATTTTCTTAGTAGTAATATCACATTAGTTTAGTAGTAGTAACATAATAATTGTGGGGTGTGCTTATATCCTTGTTGTGTTTCATGGTTTTGCTGTTTTGCTTGCAAGATTCCCTATGATCGAATGACACCGTGCTTGTTTTCAATCCTCCAATCACTCAGCCTCTGATCATCTTCATGTTTATATCTAGGGAAATTTTCAATTCTTATCATATATGTATATATATATTGTTTCCCCCTTCACACTTGGAATTATAAGCATTTTCCTTTTTCATTCTTAAGTGTGGGGGTAAAACCCGACATTTTTTAACATTGAGGCCAATGTTCAGTTCTAAGTGTGGGGGGATTTCTACCCAAATATAATCTTACCTGTGTCCCCCGCAACCCTGTTTTAACCAATTTTTTGCTTAATTTTATATATGCTAAAAAAATGATGATAACAAAAATTAATGATAAAAAATTGATGATAAGGAAATAGAAAATGTATAAAAATATAGAAATGCTAGTAATAAGTAGGCCCGTAGAACTAGGGAATTTTTGACTTGACCGAGTATTAAACTCTAGCTTTTCCCTTAGCTTTCTAGACTAAGCATTTGCTAAACTTTAAAATTTTGCAAAGAACAAAAAATGATAGAGTTGAATATAAGTTAGATGCTAAGCGTGGAGTAGTTGGTTCTCTTTAGAGCTCATAGAGGTTAATTGTGGCTTTTTGCTCCCACTAACTTGATAAACTATATTATTATATATGCATGTTGTATGGTTTTTGTGATTCTTAGTTTAAATTCCTTCATAGAGATTCCTTTTGGTGAAAGTAAGGTACACATCGAGTTTCTGTCAGTGTTGTGGGGAAATAGGCTACCGGGTCTTGTCGGTTAGGACGCCCGATGTCTCGGAAGTTAAAAGACCACAAGAATTAAAATTTGGCTATAATAATAATAAAATAAACTGAGGCCGAAATAAGACCACTGTTTCTTGTCGGTTAGGACGCCAGATGTTGTAGTCGTTTAAAGGGTGAAGGTAATAATAATAATAAAAATTGTGGGCTGATAAAAGTTTACTGTCTCTGGTCGATTCGCTCCCGATGTGGCAGTGTTCAAAAGAAGGCCCATAGTAATAATAATGATTCGAGACTGATAAAAGTTTGCTGCATCTGGTCGGTTCGCTCCCGATGTTGCAGCCTTCAAAAAGGTCGAGGAAATTACCGAGGTCGAAATAAGACTGCTGGCTCTTGTCGATTAGGATGCCCGATGTGTCAGTTGTTTAAAGGATCGAGGTATAATAATGTTGCAATAATAATATTAATAATAATGCCAAATTTTGACTCCAGGGTTATCTAAATAAAGCCTCCGTCTTTGGACTCGTAGTTGAGTTGTTTCGGATGAAATAAAAAGGATAACCTCTAAATCATGCAAAATTAGAACCTTAATGTAGACCTTATTCTCACCATATCGTCTCTTTAGGAAAGGATTTCAAACTAATTATGGTCTAAACCAGGTACCTTTATAATAATAAGGACATAATTTATTTGTCACCAATAATAATAATAAAAACCTTAGAGGATTTAGAAATAAGGGAGCGAAAAGTGGCTAATGCGTACACAATTAGCATTTATGAGTAGTGTTAGCATCTAATCTTATATTTAATTGTGATTTCGTTTTAAGCTTGGTTTAGAGATTTTGAAAATCAAGGATGACGAACTCCCGTTCTTAATGCCTATTAAATAATTTTATCTTAGTTTTTATCTTTTATTTAATACAAAGTCAAAACGGGGCGCTTTAGAAATAAATGATTTTAAACCTTCTTAATGGACCATTTCTGTTCTTGTTTGATTGTGAGGGGTTATTAGTTAAGCGGGGTTAAAGTTATTTCTTTTCGGGGCGTGTGTTGATAAACATTGCGTGTGGGACCAGCAATGGCTTAGTGTAGGAGAATTTGATGTGTACTTAAGCACACATCATTTATACCTCGAAAAACTTTATAAATCAGACTAATAACACTAAAATATGCTTAATTATATTGCAAGTATGTTTGTTTTGTGTTGTTATGTCTTGCAAGTATAAATGATTGAAAACGAAGCAAAAACGAAGACTTTTGGTTATGATTTAAAGACGATTACGCATTTTTTGAGATCAAAACGAAGTCGTTAATATTTCTCGAGCATGCCATTAGAAAGAGCATGGAAATTCAAGTCAAACGGTGCCTTCACTTCTTATTGGGTCGGACCGACACCATTTATATAGGTCGGACCGACCCATTATTATTATTAAAAAAAACAGCCCACAACTAAAAGAATAAGAGGAGAAAGAGTCACTCAGCCCCTGTTTACAAGCCTCATCCCAGCCATTTTATAATATGCTAACCACGGGCCCAGCCCAAGACCAATAGAACACTCAGCCTAGAACTGACTCCTAGACCATCACTCATTTACAATGGCCCAAGACTTGTAAATGCTTAATTGGTCCCAAGCATGAAGTCCAGGAAAAGAAAAGCTATCCAATTTGCTATGGTACTGCTTGATAAAAATGCAAGTTATAAAATAGATGGAGAGCACTAGATGAGATCTTATCTTTCCATATGTTCTTTTTACTTTTCTTTTTCGTCTTTCATTTTTTTTTCTTTTGTTTTTTTTCGTAGGTAGATAGAATAGTAGCAAGTAGGATTATATAGATGTAGGAGTAGATTAGATATCTTGTTTATGTTGTTTTTTTTATTTTCGAATGAAATAGATTTGGTTCAAGGTTTTGTTGATCCGTATGATTTTGGTTGATATATGGTTCGAATGTTTTTAAGATTTCCCAGTTTTAGTTTTATTTGGAATTGTAGTTGTTGATGTTTTGATTGAACGGTAAGACGAGTACCCAAGTTTGTTTGAGATCGATGGTTTTTGTTGCTAAGGTTTAGCTTATTTGGTTATTCATGTAGCTTAGTTTTGATTGATGATTGTAGCTTAGTTTTATTAGGGGTATAACAGGTATGGTTCGGCTTAGTACTATAGGTTAGTGCTAATTTTGGTTTGCTTATTTTAGCTTTGCTTTTTTAGCTCGTTAGAAAAAAATAGCTTTATAAAAAAGGTGATTAACGATCTTGTTTTTTTCCATTTACTTTAAAAAGGATTTTCGTTGATTGATTAAGTAGCTTATTGTTACTAGCTTATTGTTTTGTTTTAACTTTTCATGTTTTGAGATGTGATCGGCTCAACTCATGAGGCGTGGAGCTTATGAGTCTTATAAGCTAGATTTTTCCTTAAGTTTAAAGCTTGTTAGCTTTTACAAGATTAATTAGTAAATAAAGTTTACACTTTATTAACTAGTTAGTTAAATAAAAACTAAAAAGAAATAAACTTATGTATTATTTTAGTTTATAAGATTGGGAGGTTTATATCGTCTCCATTGTTTTTATCGGGTTCTATTTTTCTTCCTTTCTCTTTATTTAGTAGTGTTAGCTTAATTAGATTATTATGTTTGTTATTATTGTTAATGTTAGATTAATTGCCATGTTTAGCGAGTAGATTTTTATATGCTTGTTAAGTAAGTTGGTGAATAGTGAATTAAGTGTGGAATTTAATAAGTGATTAGTGATTAATAATTTGCAAAGGTTATTTAGTTTAGTGTTTTATTTAGTCGAACGGGCAAAAGCCGTAAGATTAAGTAGGCATTAAACTAGTAATTAATATCTTGATAAAAAGTTGTTTTCAATATTAAACCAACGTTTTGAGGAAATGATTATTAAGACGAATATTAATTCATCATTAAGATCTAAAACTTCACACTAAAGAATCTATTCACTTTTACTTGACAAGCATATTTTTCTTTATATATTCTTCATCTTATTAGCTTGCTTAATATTTAGTATAATCTAGTTTATCGCTATCTTTAGTTTTAATTAAAAAAACAAAATTAAAAGATATTCAAGCATCAAATAAAGAACAATGGTAGATATTATTCTTGGTGGATATTCAAGCATCAAATTTTCTATTGTAACTTATTTTGTAGTGGTGGAAAATATGGATGGCTACCGAGATCAAGACATGGGAGATATTATTCTTGGAGAACCGTTCTACAAAGCTTCATGTGTAGAAGCAAGAAGGTTTGATGGATTAATCACTATCCACAATGGTAGTTATAACGTGACATACCAAATGGCACGAACACATCCAAGGTTTAAACATCTATCCAATGCCCAATGCAACAAGATCAAGCCGTTACTAAAGGTGAGTGTGCATGATGAGCTGAATGGAATCTTGCATCCGTACCAAAAGCTCAAAAGTTTCTACAAGGGGGCCTTGAACTTAGGACCCGAATATGTCTGAGATGCAAAGATGGAAAATGGCTCACACACGGGCACATTAGCGTGCATTAGATGGAGTAAAAGGAGCTGAAGAAAAAGTCTAACTTAAAGACTAGCTGAAAGAAAAGTGCTTCCCAAGAGACAACCCGGATTGTTATTTATTTTTATCGAGTCTGCCTTCCCAGACATTTATACGGCGTATCCGCTCCATACCATACGGAGTATTGAATGCCTGGACATTATCAGTCCTTTATTTTTATGCACTTTTTAAACATTATTGTCAGTTCTGTCTATACCGCTGATTCGTCCAAATCAATACATATATATATATATATATATATATATATATAATATATAATATAAGTAATAATAAGGATAGAAACAATTATAGTATAGTATAGTATTTCTCTCGGGTTAAGAAATCCACTTTTAACCAAAGTGATATCTCAAAAACCTTCCGGGTCATTTCCTCGGCGAGAGGTGAATGGAGATCTACGTTCAAGTTGTAATTCGAGCTTGATTGTAATAAAAGTTTTGGATTTGGTTTTCTAAATCTACTATTTTAAACTAAAAATTAAACTAATATTAATTCTAAGACTTAAAACTATGAAATTATACTAAAATTAATCTAAAAGATATAAATGACAAATATGCTTACTAAGTGACGTGAAAAGTTCATCAAGTGTGAACTTAGGTTTATTAACGAATTATAATCTTTAGGAAAGATAATTTTCTCACAACGTTGGTTTATCTTGAAAACAATCTAAAGAAAATAATTACTAGATGTGTAATTTGATTATTCTCCGGATTTTGCCCTTTAAACAATCAAATTACAAATCTAAATAATTCGGAAAATTATTAATTTCTAAACCTTTTATAAGTCCACACTTAATTCCCAATTCACTAATCACTTAACAAGCACTAATAAATCTACTCACTACTCATAATGAAATTAAACATAGCATTTAACGACAAAACTAAATCTACACTAAGCATGGAAAATTTTAAAACAATATTATAAAATGATAAAATAAAAACTACACTAATTAATTAAAAAAGGGTAGAAAATGGAACCGAATTGAAGACCCGTAAT
The DNA here is from genome assembly GCA_026074375.1 of Tanacetum coccineum. Classification (NCBI taxonomy): domain Eukaryota; kingdom Viridiplantae; phylum Streptophyta; class Magnoliopsida; order Asterales; family Asteraceae; genus Tanacetum; species Tanacetum coccineum. The sequence continues at coordinate 15,170 of BQNB010039012.1, read as the reverse complement.
TAAAGGAAAACCACCCGATTTATTTATCTAAAACAACTAATCAAAGTCGGTCTAGCTAAATAAACCCGTAAGCTCCTCGCCTCATCAGTAGACCGGTACCAAAAGTCACCACTCGAAACAAACTGTTAATGTAAACAGTTAACATTGCAATTTACATAATTTCAATTCACAAACTGAAACTAATTTGAACAAATCAAATGAAGCCTAATCTGAATCATACAAACCAACAGTGGCCCAAGTTGAATTTTACTAGTGAAAACTAACCCATGTCCAACTAATTATTCTAAAGCCCATAACAATTCAATAACTCGCAACTCAAAATGAATATTACGAACCATATGCGCAGTTGATTATTAACGAGAAGGATTCACAAAATAAGCTATCTGATAAGCCAGAACCAATAAACTCAATCAAATAGGCACACACTATAAGCTTTTACTCATAAATAAACCAAG
>BQNB010039011.1:0-48350 GCA_026074375.1 Tanacetum coccineum | reverse complement strand
GTCTAAAAAATACCTCGGGAGCCATCCAATTAAGGTGTACCAACATTTGAATGTATATTAACATCAGCCTCAGTTAGCATCGTTGCAACCCCAAAATCTAACATCTTTACAAGACCATGAAAGAAAAAAAAAGTTGACACAGTTAATATGATAAGATCCATTTTAAAGCTAAAAGAACAAAAAATAAATGCGATCTATAGTTTACCTCATTAGTAGTCGAGATTTTTGAACCCTTAACGTCCTGATGAAGGACCCCCGCTTGTTCATGCAAATAAACTAAGCCTTCCAAAACCTATATACACGTTTTATAGTCAATATACGTCAATGTGTTTAGCTGTTTAAGGTTAGTAAATACCCTTAGCTATCAGGGCCGTCCCGTGGATTTTGAGTGCCCTGTTCGATTAACAAAATGAGGCCCCTTAAAAAAATTTGTTTTATTTAGTTTATGCTTTCAACTAAAATAATAGTGTCTACTGCCTCAAAATTTATAAATCCATAGTTCATAGATCCCACCAATTAGAATTAGTTAGATTTAATATTTATATAACTAATGAGTGAATAAAAAGTTGAGACTTTATATATATTGTACTGGTTACAAACTAAAATCACAGGAAGTCAAAAACCAATTTGTGTCACTAGGATAAAGCTTCGTCTTGAGCCTATTCCTACTATACACAATTAACGTTAAAAATTTTATGTGCCCTATTAGTCCCTGGGACCCTGTGCAAGTGACCATTGTGCCATGTAGATATGAGACCATTGTTAGCAATGTAAAAAACTACCATCAATCCAAGAAACTGACCATTTTGGCATGATTAAGTTCTGCAAGTAAGCCCATTCTCCACTATCAAAGAGCATCAACAATTGCACAATCTTTCAAAAATCAAAATTATAAGAGTTATATATTGATCTTCGCAAATGTATAGTTCATTCGGCAGTTTTTTAACAGGTGAAATGGATCGCAAAGGACACTAAATTCAAAACTATTTAAAAAGAAAAATGTCATCTAATATCAATCAAGTTTCATCATTGTTTCACTAAAAGTCTTTTAGAGTTGTCTTTAAAGTATTAAACAATTTGAACTTAATTTCTCCCGACTAATTTTATATACTAAATAAATAATAACCAAATTAAGTAGTTTTTTCCTTTTGTTAAATAAATGTTCAAAAGTTCCAAATAACATTTAAACTTGAATTATTTATGTACTGAAAATAAAGTTTGAATAACGTGGCAAACCGTTAACCGTTCGGTTCGGTTCCAGTCAAGCATGCATCTTTTTCGGTCAATGAACCAGTCGAAACCGGTTTGGAAGAAACCGAAACCGGTTTGAAACCGGTTTGGGGTGCGGTTTTTGTCGAACCGGTCACACCGGTTTGGAACCGGTTCATGACCGGTTAACCACCCAAACCGGTTTTGACCGGTTTTTTTTTCGTTTTTCGTGGTTTTGTACGCTATAAACGGAATAAACTTCAACTTTTATTTAATAGAAAAACCCTAATACATCAGAAACGAAATACATTGGAAAGGAAAATACAACACAATGCAAGCCTTGCAAGGAAATTTAAAATACAACATCAACAACATAATGCAAGCGAATTAAAAATACAACATACTAATCGAAAATTAGTAATCATCTTCGGCTTCTTCGCTGCTCATCATATAATCATATCGTGGTCCTCCCGGAGACAGAGTGCCTTCGCTGCTAGCATCTAGTGCAATTTATTCATCGGATAGTGGAATGGCTTAATTTCGTTGCACCTCGTCATCCATGACATCTTCTTCAAAGTCTAAGGGTATTTCAAGAGGGCTTTTGTCTTGTTTACGCTCTTTAGCGTCCAAGTGATCCTTCAAACACATGCACATCTCTAAAGACGCCGGAGTGAGTCTTGTTCTTAGGATTGACAACACCCTCCCACTTGTTAAAAATAGGGATTCAAAAGCTACCGAAGAAGCTTGTACACTTATTATATTCATGGCCATGCGAGATAGAACGGGATACATTGTTTCCTTTTCTTTCTAAAAACCTAAGACATCAAAAGTTGCAAACTCTTTGGGATGAAGATGTGTGACAAAATCCGAATTGACATATCGCTCATATTCGCTACACATTGTAGGATCAGTCCTTGCCTTTTTTTTGTATGTGATTTTAAAACCCTTAGCAAACGGCTATACTTATTCCCACCACTCACCTTCGATGAAGTAGCCCCACCACTTGTTTGAGATGATTGAGTTGGATTACCATATTTTGCATAATAAAGATTATACAAACCTTCTAAAGATTTTTTTAAATAACTTTTTGACTTAAATGCAAAACTATCGTCAAAAAACTCCAAATCCGTACTTATCGACTCGATAAGAAAGTCTACCCCGTTAACATTGAAACATGGATTTAAAGCAGCTGCACAAGTAATTATCGGTGGCATGTGTTGAAAATACTTCCTAAGTTTTTTTTTCATTGGTTTAATCATACTTAACAATATACCCCCCTCAAGTTCATATTCGCTTAATACCGTACTCATGAAGAAAATCTGTTGAAGTACCAATGAAGATGTTGGGTAGTAAACCCCCGATAAAATTTTCGTGGCAGTGTTAAACACTTCAAGTAATTGGGTTAAAGATTGAATAATAACCTTAATTTTTGCCGAAAACGATTACACCTATTCTTATTGGCCAAAATGTCATGAAAAATACCCCAAAGTAGTTTGTTGTCTCAAACCACTTAGGAACATATGATAAGTGGAGTTCCATTGTGTTGGAACGTCCAATATTGGTCCGTATACTCAGGTTTCCTCTGCATCTTTACAGATTTAACATAGCGCTGTCGGTTCTTGCACTTGATTTAAATTATATGATTCCTCAACGTCGTGTTGGAACCGACCGATAAGAAATAAAAGCAATGCTTGCATTGAGCATTTTGCGAGTTGTCGGTCATTATGCAAAGGTTGAAGTCTTTCTAAATCTGGGGGTTTCGATTGGTTGCTATGATTTCACGAATTGTCGGTGCACTTGTTGAACCAACACCGGTGGCAGTTGAGGCGGATGCGGATTCACTTGCCATTGAAGGAAATTTGGTTTTGCTTTGGATAGTTTTTTTTTGCTTAGGATTGTATTGTAAGTTGTGTGATTTGAACTACAACACAATACATGAATTTATAATTATTCAAAGTGGTAAATAACAAACATTACAGCTAAGAAAGTCAGAAAACGGGTCTCCCCACGTGTTAAAAGCTGAATATTCGAAATTTGAAAATTTTGTGTAGGCTCCCGGACCGGTTCGGGTTGAAACCGGTTTGGGGAAACCGGTTTTTCAAACCGGTTTGATAAACCGGTGGTAAAACCGGTCGAAACCAAGAAAACCCAAACCGGTTCCAAACCGCCGGTTTGGCCTCAAACCGAAACCGGTTTGGTCAAACCCGGTGTTGACCGGTTCGGTTTTCCGGTTTCAAACCGTTTCCGGTTTTTAAAACCGTTTTTTTTTCACCTCTAACACCAAAAGACTCACGGCCGACATAAAAGAGTTAAATTGTGTAGTTTTGTGATTAAAGAAACAAAGTGGACATTATTTGAACATACAAGTTCGCTATAATTTGCACGTAATTAAACTAAGAGACAAATATCATCTTATGGACTTTCATTTTTATAAACACTATGATCTAACTGAAATACACTATTAGGTTGTCCAAAAAATCCAAAAAACCGACAAACCAAGCTGAACCGTTCAACTCGAAACCAACTCGAAACCAAAGTAACCGAAACCGAAAAACCCAATTATCACGGTTCGGTTTTGATTTATATTTTTAAATATTCGCGGTTAATAGGGACGGAGCTTAAACATTTTTAATGAAGAATGTAATCATCTTAGGGGCCATTTTACAACATTTTCAACATGTTATAAGAAAAATGTCTACTACTAGCGGATGTTAAATTTAACTACTACTAGTAATAATTAACTCAATAATCTTTAAAACTAATGGATTAATTTTGGAGGGAATGGCCTCACGTCACGTGTAGAATCGTCGGCGAGTCACGTGGTGAATATTTCAACAACTTTCAACCAGATCAAAAAATTAATTTACCATTTCACGCGACAACCCCTTTCTTGTCAGCGGTTATTATTATTTATTTATTTTCTCTCCACAAGATTCTATCAATATATTTTCATATCATTCTTATACTAAATTACTAATACCAATCATTTTTGTACGACAGATTAACCCTATACTAAATTAAAATTTTAATGTATGTAAGGATATTTTTCCGTAATGAAATAGTATAAACTATAAAGGCACTTAAAGTCTCTCAGAAATTAAATGATATGAATATGATAAATTGATAACTATTAGAGCACACGGTTTCATAACGCCGAGCTCGGCGTTATGCCTATGTGGCAGCCCGTTGCTCGGCGTTATGATACCGCCGATGTTAGAGTGCCAACGGCGTTGACCGATTTGTTACTCCACCAACAGGCGTTGGTGATGAATATAAAAAAGAAAAAAAAAATCAAAAACACTCCCCTAACGTTTATAAATGGCTACTTTTCAAAACAAAAAATCTTTTAAATACCCACCTTATATTTATTACACCCCAACTCAATCATTTTTCACACACAAAAACACAAACACTCTCTACACAAAATGAATCCATTTTTCACAATGAATCAAAGTAACAATGATGAAGAACGACATCCCAATGCACATGAAGTCGATGACGAAATCGACGTTTACTTTCTTGAACAAGCGTACGCGTATCACGAACATTTACAAGAAGAAAATCGTCCCCGACTTACCCGTAACCCGATCCATCGTGATCGAGAGGGGTAGACGTGAGCATAAAAACCGGTTCCTCAACCCGAACCGGTATTGAAACCTAAAACCGAACCGGTCAACCCCGGTTTTGACCTGAACCGGTTCCGGTTCTTGGCCAAACCGGCGGTTTAGAACCGGTTTAGGGTTTTCGAGTTTCTACCGGTTCGTGGACCGGTTTTTCGAACCGGCAAACCAAAACCGAACCGGTTAACCAGTTTGGAACCGGTTCCAGATATTTTTTTTTCAAAATTCAAATCTTGCTTTTATAACGTGGGGGGGCCCGTGAAGGGGCGTTTTCTGACTTTTTGGGTATAGTGTTTGTTGTTTTGCTCTTTTATTAGATTATAAATTGAGAGGTTGTGTTAGTGTTTCAATCACAACTTACAATCCTAAGCAAAAAAAACTCTCCAAAGCAAAACCGAATTTCTTTCAATTAGCAATGGCAAGTCAATCCACCTCAACTACCCCCGATGTCGGTTCATCAAGTGCACCGACGGTTGTTCAAATCCTACCAAACAATCGAAACCCCCAGATTTGGAAAGACTTCAACATTTGCCTAATGTCCGACAACACGAAAAAAGCTCAATGTATTCATTGCTTTCATTTTTTTTCGAAAGATTCCAACTCGACGTTGAAGAATCATATCTCGCATCCGCATCGTGAAGCACTAAAGAGGGTTGCGCAATCGGGGCAATCATTTATGTCTCGAGATGGGAGTATTTCCGTGTACAATCTGAATGTTCTTCGTGAATAATTTGCGAGTTTGGTGATTCAACGAGGGTTACCATTCAACCACTTTGACGACGAGCAAACAACGAGGGCGTTTCAAAACCATTTGCAACCAAAATACAATCATGTAAGTCGCACTACTCTCAAACGTGATGCAATAAAATTATGGGTAACAGCTAAACAAGCAATAATTGATGGTTTTTTTAACTTAAATACTAATGTCAACCTAACAACGAATGTTTGGACCGCTCCTCATGGGTTGCCCGGTTCTTACATATGTGTTACCGCACATTGGATTGAACCATGTACTTGGAAAATGATGAAGTGGGTCATTGCATTCGAAGACTTTTCGGTTTTTCACACGGGTAGTGCTTTAGCTAAAACGTTAAGAAATGTGTTTATCAATTTTAACTTAGAAAATAAAATTATCTCAATCACATTGGATAATGCTAGCAACAACACATCAGCAATTGGTAAACTAAAATTAAAATATGAACCATCAATGGAGGGTAGGTTTTATCATAGTCGATGTGTTGCACACATTATTAACTTGTGTGTGCAAGATGGTTTAGCGGTGCCCACGATTAATAATATCAAAGAGTCTTTTAAAACAATGTTAAAAGATGTATTTAGATCGGGTGGTAAAAACCATCAACGCTATAATAGAATCTGTAAATAAGCGAGGAAACCTTGTTTATCACCTCATTGGGACGTTCCGACAAGATGGAACTCCACTTATCATATGTTCCTAAGTGGTTTAAAACAAAGATCTACTTTGATGTATTTTCATGACCTTTTGGCTAGTAAGTGTAGGTGTGTTCATTTTCCGGGTGAGAATTGGGTTACTATTGAAAGTTTAACACAATTACTTGTAGTGTTTAACAATGCCACGAAAATTTTATCGGGGGTTTACTACCCAACATCTTCATTGGTACTTCAACAGATTTTCTTCATAACTACCAAATTAAGCGAATATAAACTTGAGGGGGTATATTTGCAACTATGGTTAAACCAATGAAGGAAAAACTTAAGAAGTATTTTGAAAGAATGCCACCGATAATTGCTCGATGCATGTTTATCACCTAAACAAGACAACAACAAAATAAAATATTACTACAAGAGAAATATATATTGTAACACCCCTAAATCTGGGTTGCAGCGGAATGTTGAATATCCGAGAGCGTTACTTCATAGTTCAATAGCACAAGATATGAGAACGACCACTAAACGTGTCGTTAAAAAAAGGATACATTGGATTAACAAAATACTTGTTTGTTACATAAGCCCATGGCTTTAAATTGTTCAACAATATAAATAAAAATTTCGGTTTATAACAATTGTCCCCAAAATGTAATATGACCCCAAATCTTATTGTTGACTCTTCAATTAACTAAGATTCTAGGAAATAATCAAAACGCTCCTTTATTAACACATGTCATGACTAAGAACGTCGAACAAAGATCGTCGAAAGATATACATTACGTAGTATATTTCGCCGACTAAATTGAGTTCATTACGTGTGACTTAACAAAAATGGGATGATGTTAATTTTGACTCAAAATGACAATTTAAATTGTTAAACCAAACGCCTCTTTATTTTATAATTTTCATTAAATGTAACAAAATATATATGAATTATATATCTTAATGACTTATACAAGTTGGTTATGTGTCTATACATGTGATCAAAAATGTAGTGATGTTCATTTCGACTCTAGACTATGATCATAGGATATGAACCAAACACCCTTTGATTTTTATAAATTTCACCCATTGATTTGAAAAATATATATTGAGTCATGTATGCTTTGATAATCAATATATTATTATTTTTTTAGCATGTTTGGCATGAGTCAACAATGTACAAGTTCTTATTTGAAATTTTCTAGGTTTTTAAAAAAAATCAAAAATGTATGTATATTTTAAGAATATTTTCGAACCAAAAAAAATTAGTGATTCAATCCTATTAAAATTTTTTAATTTCTACTACTACGGGAATCATTATAGTTATGAATTTCCTAGACCAAATCACAAACATATAAAAGACACAAAAATTATGAAAAATACCCAATTTTGATTAAGAACAATATTGGATGAAATCAAATAAGAAAAGTATTGAAAAAAACTTACAATAGGTGTTGTTAATCAAGTTGTTGGTGTTTGATCCTTGCGAATTTTGATCGATTAGGTGTTTGAAGGTTTGAATTTTGATGATTTGGGGTGTGTGTTTTCGTCACAGGAGCAGTAGGGAGAGAGGAAGAACAAAATTGGGTTGTTTGGTAATTAGTTTTGCTGTAGAAGGGATTGTTTGGCGAAATACAGAGGCCGGCCCCCTTAGAGATAAAGGGACCGCCCCTTTTAACATGGCTGCCCCCCTTAAAGATAAGGGGGCCGCCTATCTGACGATCAAGATTTTCTTAGTTTTTTTGATTTTGACTAGTTTTGTCAATATACAATTATAAAAATACTTCGGGAGCTACTAGTAATATTATTTAAGATAATCTAGTTGTCGAAAAATGACGTTGAAGATGAAATGAAAATAATTGACACATTTAATTAACTTTTCGTTTAAATAAATGAACTTAAATAATTTTCGATGAAATATTTAGGTTTGTCAAGAATTTTAGACCGAGAAGAGGTTTAGAAATGATTGATGAATTTTGATTGACATTTTAATTAACCTTTCGCTAATTAAAAATACTTTGATTACTTCGGATGAGATAATCAAGTTGTCAAGCCGAGAGAGGATTTAACGAGGATTTAGTGATGTTTTTCAATAAACTTCTTGATAATTGAATAGATTAATTACTTCTGATGAAATAGTTAATTATCACGATTTAGAGTGTTTGCGAGGCGAGAGAGATGATTAATAAGTGACGATAAAAAAATCAAAGCTCGATAAGACAGTTTCCATAGACGTAGTTCATTGTAGACATGAAGTCGAGGCAGGTGTCGTAGTCGAAGGGAGTTTGTTTCATCCATAGTGTTTTGATGTCATGCCTTTCTAGCGCTTGAGTATGGTGTAAAACTAATCCTACTTCTATGTTAATTATTACCCACTAACTCACTTTTTTTCATCTACGTAAGTTTACTACATGTGGACATCGAAGATTTTCATTTTATAGCGGTACGTAGAGAATTCTAATTCAACTACGTGAGTGAAAAGTTCACAATGAACAATTTCTTGATTTTCACTTATTTCTAGATAACCAACAAATGACATTTCTAGTGACTACACTATTTTCTCAAGTTTAATTTATATTCTATTGACTATAACTCTTTTGTTTAGCAAATATTATTTGTAGTATAATAATACATAATTATTTAGCACTTTGCACATAATCTATATTCTAAGAAGTTTGGAAAGAAAACATACATTTGCCCACAACGTGTTTTCTTCAACATATTCAAGTGAACAAGCTTTGAGGGTAATATCTTTTGGTTACTCCGTCATAGAATTTGAGAGAGTATGATCTTCAAATCATTTGTCGGACTCCAAAGAATGTACTTTAAACAAGTCAACTTAGACGCTGTGACAATTTAACCATTTGGTCCCCAATGTCTCATGGGTCCAAAGTTGTTAGTCTCGAACATATTTTGCATAGGTTGCATTTGATTTCGGATACGTATAGGGTGAATACATTTCCCATGGAGCAAAGTTTGGTTGGTGTGAATAATTTCACATTGAATTATTGGTGTTAGGGTAACTTTGTCTACCTTGATCTCTCTTCGGTTGTGGTGTTTGAGACCGAGGGTGAGAATTATTTGTTCTTTTCAGAAGAAGAGTTTTAGACCTCATTTTGGGTTTAGTAAATTCGAATTCGGGTTTTAAAGAAGGTTTATAAAAACGTTTTACTTCATCATCGCTTGCAATGGGAATTTTAGTATTGTTTATAAGTATAAATTTTGGTCTTGGGCTTGAATTTGATTCAACTAATTTTTCGTTAGATTTAAGTTCTTGTGGCTTCACAAAATTTACTTGTTTAGTCTCACTTGTTGATCCTTTGGTAAAATTAAATCCTAGACCGGATTTATCTCCGGATGGTTTTTGAAAACTTATTATTTTCTTAAGTGAGTGACTACTATTATTAAATTGATTAAGCTTAGAAATTTCTTCCTTAAACTTTTCATTTTTAAATTTGAGGTCTTGACATATTTTACATTCTTCATTAACCTCTTTACCTTTTTCTAATTTAGATAGTTTATTTTTTAGTTCGAATACTTCATTTTCTAATCGATTTTTAATAAGCTTTAGTGATTTATTTTTAGCCATGACTTTTAGACCTAGTTTGAATAATCGATTATATTCGCTATCTAAGTCTTTTTAATCTAATGATGATAGGTCGTCACTAAAGTATTCGGTTTCGGAAGATACCTCATTGAATGCTTTAGCCATAAGGCATTTTTCATCCTTAGTCTTTTCTTTTCCTTCTTCGTCGCTATCACTCCATGATCCTTCGACGTAGGCACTTTGATTATGGTTTCTTGATAGTTTTGGGCATTCTCCGATGAGATGATTTGGATCTCCACATTTAAAGCATTTTCTTTCGCTTTTTTTGTTCTTGTCATCTTTATTTCTTTGGGATGACTTTCTTTCATCGTGTGGTTGTCTTACAAATCTTCATCGTCTTTTAAAGAATTTCTTGAAGTCTCTCACGGCCATGGCGTATTCTTCGTCTTCATTATCGGAGGTCGAAATATCTTCATCACTAGATTCCTTTTTAGCCTTTAAGGCAAGAGATCTGTTTTGTTCTCTTTTGCCTTTAACCATTTAGGAATCGTTCTTTATTATTACTTCATAAACTTTCAAGTTTCCAATAAGTTCATCAAGCGATAGTGATGTTAAATCCTTCGAATCTTCAATAGCCGTAACCTTTATGTGCCATTTAGGATGAAGTGCCCTAAGAAATTTCCTAACATAATTCTTGCTAGAAAAAAATTCATCAAGTGCTTTTAAACTAGTAATAATAGTGTTAAATCTAGCAAAACCATTATGTATCGATTCCTCTTCCGAAATCGTAAATTATTTATATTGTTAAACAAGAAGATCTATTTTATTATCTTTGACTTTACTATTACCTTGGTGAGTGATTAGTAAAGTATCCCAAATTTCTTTTTCTGGTTTACACATAAAAATTCTTTTGTATTCTTTGCGTGACAAAGCATTAAAAATTACCATTTTAGCTTCATTATTTTTAGCGAGTTTCTTTTTAAGATCATCATTTTGTTTATTAAAATTTCATTCTTTTTAGTTTAGGGATTATTTTGAATGGGAGAAAAATCACCATAGGTAATAATATGTCAAAGATCTAGATCTCTTGATTTCACATAAGTTTCGAATCTATTTTTCTAATAAATAAATCCATCACTTTCAAATAGTGGTGGTCTTTGCATAGATTGCCTTTTTAAATATTTTTCCGATTCCATAGATCAATTCAAGTTTTAAAATACAGTTTATTTTAAGAATCTTGTTTGACGTGACTCCTGATACTAATTGTGGAAAACTAGAAGGGGGTTGAATAGTTTACAGCTTTTTAATTTAATGTATAGTTTGTTTATAAAAACTTATATTCAACTTTATGTGATCTCAATATGTGCACAATATAAACAATATAAGTATGTAAATAAATAATAAATAAGTATGCAAGACAAGAGATAAGAGTTAGAAAGATCAAACCACAACACAAGGATTTATAATGGTTCGGTAACGAAGCACCTCTTCGCCCTACTCCACTCCCCGAGCACCAAACTCGAGAGTTCTCTTCACTACGTCAACAAACTCCTTTTAGGCGGAGAAAACCGTACACATCTAAGCTTACACCAATTTCTGACACTAAGCCAAATGTCGAGTTCTAATCCTAACTAGAACCAATCTATCACAACTTTTGTATTTTAAGGACTAAAATACTAACTGCACTACTTCACAACAATTCACTACTTCACTTCACTTCGCAACTTCTCTTCACTTCACTACTTCACTTCATTTCACAACTTCACTACGCTTCACAACTTCACTATGCTTTACAACTTCACTTCACCTAGACACTACTACGATCACACCAATCTAACACTACTTACTATGATCACCACGATCTAACTATACTTTTAATGATCACCACAATCTACCTATTACACACAACTACAATACACACCTTCACAATATACACAAATGATTTACAAGATATAATACAACTTCTCAATAATAAAAACAAAACTACAATACTTCTTGACTTGATGATAAGAAATATTCTTCTCTTGCACTTGAGGAATTAACCTTGAATCCCTTGGAAACAAAAGCTTAAGATTAAATGATCAAAGGATTGTAGGTGATGTGTGGACTGATTTTAGACAGAAAAGAATAAGTGCAAAAGGTGAGAAAATCAGTAGGGAACAGTCCAGTATTTATAGGCAAGCTAGGGAGCGTTTTTGTCAGGTCGGCCCCCTTAGCTCTATGGCCGGCCCCCTTATCACTAAGGGGGTCGTCCTTGTATTTAAGGGGGCCACCCATGCTAAGACGCTCATTTTTTTGTCTTTTTCAGAGGAGGTGTTTTCTAGAACATTTCTAGCCGTTTTTAGGTAGAAACTTTGAATTCAAAATATTTATTTCTATTTATTTTGAAAAAAATTTCTTTTAATGTAGGAAAATATGTTGTAAAAGTTTAAAAATGTTTGTACATTTTATAAAGAAATATGAGGTTGAATAAAACATTCCTTTGCTCATAAAAATTGCATTAAGCATTTATTATTTATTCATACCTTTAAGTGATTAATTTTCGAATGTGAAAAAATTACTTACTAATTACTTGTTACGTCTTATTTACATTGAGCGTTTTTACATTTGTGATTATCAAAACGTAGTGAGGATCGGAAAAAATTTTAATAACGTTTCTGAAAGCATTTTATTTCTTTCAAATTGGTAGATTTGTATAACATATTGGACCTAGAAAACGGGCCAAAGGAGCAGACCACCCTAAGCCCACCAAAAAAATACAGGCTTTTGTCGCCTACCGTAACGAGGATTAGTATATATTACAATATTAAAAAACCCATTCGTACTTTACTAGGTTTATGAAATTTATGATAGCTTTAAATTGACGAATCGTGAAATATTGTAATCTTGACATAGTTTTTTTTAAGAGAATTTATATTATATATCAATTTTTTTGAAATTATATCATTATATATCACCCAAACTAAAAAATTACATATATATATCAATTTAAACTTAAAAGTTCATACTATATCACTCCTTTCGTTTAAAAATTCAACTATATATATATATATCAAATCCTAACTTAAATTTGCATATATATATCTAATCTAAAACTTAAGATTATTCATATATATTGTGAAACACCATATACATCATCGGGTTAGATATGAAAAAGCTCGTGAAGACTATTCGTTATTGTTCTTGTTCTTGTTGATTTAGTTTATTTAAGACTAGTTTTTTTGTTATGTATTTTGTTGGTTTAAATGCTCACACACTTTGTGTGCGGCTATTTTTTCTGAACTTGTTCATCCTAGTCAATTTATAGAGTTTTGGCAACCAAAACATTTGCGTTAAGGTCGTAATGGAACACATTTATATTAATCAATGAACGGATATGTAGATACTATCTTGGATCCATAGTTCTGTTATGTTTTCTCGTCCATTTGATAGAAATTTATATACGTAATATAGTTGAGATTAATGGAGGTTATGATAATATATGTGCGATTATAAAGAAAAGAAAAAAAGGTTTATATCTACAGTTTTTAAAATAAAATAATATTTAAATATGTATTTTAAAGTTTTAATTTAAATTGGGTATTTGGACCATGTTTTTTTGGGGGGGGATAATTTTAGTTAGATTAAATTATATGTAATTTTAAGTTAAATGGGATATATATGTATTTTTGAAGCATAAGAGGGATTTAATATATATATGATATTTTCTGTTTTAATTGTGGATATATATATATGTGTGTATTTTTTCTAAGTTGGTTGGAAGTATATATGTAATTTCCAAAAAAAGGATATATATGAAATTCTCCTAGATTTTTAAGTATTATTTTAGCATTACATGTAATGTAATAGTTTTATGGTTGGCGTTCTGGAAAGCAATTTAATAGCGGTATGCATGTGTCTTCTAAATAATAGTCCGTATGGTATAAACTATTTTTTTATAAAATGCATGTCACAATTATAAATTGTTCGTCAACTATTGTGTATTGTTTTTGTTAGTATAAAAAAACAAAATTGATAGGTTCGACTGTGTATATGAGAATATCATTTCTGGAAGGTTGCAAAGAGGATGTAAAAACTGTGGTGATACGTTAGAAATTAAAAGTTAAAGATTGCTCAATTGAGTCATAGGTTGACATGATACATTACCGAGAATGAGGCGATGATTTGGTATATGTGACTTGGACGCAAATTATTCCATCAGTCATATCATTCTTTTATTGCAAACGTTTAGTTGACCGGTTAAAAATGGCTTTCGAAAAATATGTTATGATACGTCAATGATATTGGCGCTTACTGTTTGAGGCTGGATTCTTAAAAAGAGAGCCGATTGGCATCTAAAACAAGTGCACGAGCCTAGGGTTTTTTCCAATGTTTTGAAACCCGGTTCGACCCGGCCAAGTCAAGTCGGTTTGAACGGTTCCGGTCGGAAAACCGGGTCAAATTAAACCGGGTTTCATATTTTCGAAACCCGGTTTGACCCGCCGGGTTTAAGGTGACCCGGGTCAACCCGGTTCTCGAGACCCGGTTTGACCCGGCCGGGTTTTGGTTTTTTCATGTTTTTTTATAAATAAAGTAAGTTTTTTTATATATATTTGCGACGTAATTTTATTTGTTACATGTTATATTTGGTAGTAAATCGTTTTTAGGCTAAATATAAGGTATATTCATAATTTATATATATAATTTTTTGTATTATTGCAAATTTTATTTTTTTTGAAAACCGAGTTGACCCGGCTGTCAAACCGGTTGAAACGGTAACCCGGTGACCCGGTGACCCGGTGACCCGGTGACTCGACCGGGTCGATTAGAGACCCGGTTTTCAAAAATTGGTTTTTTCTGCCTTTTTAAAGTTTTTGAAGAAGAGTATGAACAAAAAATGTCTTTGACACTGAAGTTGCATTGCTTTTTTTCA
This sequence comes from Tanacetum coccineum, assembly GCA_026074375.1. Lineage (NCBI taxonomy): Eukaryota > Viridiplantae > Streptophyta > Magnoliopsida > Asterales > Asteraceae > Tanacetum > Tanacetum coccineum. Next base: position 33,673 of record BQNB010039011.1, on the reverse strand, counting down.
ATGAATGTAAAAACTGTTAAAAGATCTTGAACAATAATTTGTAACCGAGTTGTTGCTCTTAATAACTTTTGTACTTAATGGCACAAAATGTAGCATGTCACACAAACTAATATCACATTTTGTGGTTACAATTTTCTTTTCTTTGTTACTCTTACTAATTGTTATTGTTAAAGGGTAAAAGCCATAAATTACCAACGTACTTTTCAAAATTTTCCGACTTGAACCCTTTACTTTTTTATTAACACCGAAACCCACGTACTTTCAAATTTTTAACCGACTTGAACCAACGTTTGTACCGTTAGTTATTATGTGGCAACGTTAGTCCATTTAACTAACGATCGCTTTGCATCGTTAGTCCTTTATCAATAATTTTCTTTATATATTTTTTATGTTTTCGCTCGTTTTTTTACGTTTTCGTCCGTTTTTTTATGATTTCGTATGGTTTTTTGCGTTTTCGTCTGTTTTTTTTGCGTTTTCGCCCTTTTTTTACGTTTTCGCCCCTTTTGTACGTTTTCGTCTGGTTTCTTACGCTTTCGTACGTTTTATTACGTTTTCGTCCGTTTTTTACGATTTCGTCTAGTTTTACATTTTCGTTTGTTCTTTTACGCTTTAGCAAGTTTTTTACGTCTTCGTCTACTTTTTAACGTTTTCGTCAGGTTTTTTAAAATTTCGCCTGTTTTTACGTTTTTGTCCCTTTTTTTACGTTTTCTTTCGATCTTTTACGTCTTCGTCAGTTTTTTTACGTTTTCGTCTGTTTTTTACATTTTCGTACGATTTCAACCGTGTTCGTACGATTTTGTCTGTATTTTGTGTTTTTTTACGTTTTCGTTTGTTATTTTACGTTTTCTTACGATTTAAAAAAATGAACGAAGATTTTAAAAAAATGTACGAAAGCGTAAAAGAACAAAACGTGCGAAACCGTTTTTTACGTTTGTTCTTTTACGCTTTCGCACGTTTTTTAAAATCTTCGTTCGTTTTTTAAATCGTACAAAAACGTTTTTTATGTTTGTTCAAGAACAAATCTTTTACGTTTCGTACGATTTAAAAATCGAACGAAGATTAAAAAAAAAACGCGTGAAAGCGTAAAAGAACAAACGTAAAAAACGGTTTCGCATGTTTTGTTCTTTTACAGTTTCGCACGTTTTTTTAAATCTTTGTTCGTTCTTTAAAATCGTACGAAGACGTAAAAAAACGTAAAATAACAGACGAAAACGTAAAAAAACATAAAATACAGAAGATATCGTACGAACACGGTTGAAATCGTACGAAAACATTAAAAAACTGACGAAAACGTAAAAAAATGGACGAAAACATAAAAGGTCGGAAGAAAACGTAAAAAAACGGACGAAAACGTTAAAAAATACGATATTTTAAAAAACCAGACGAAAACGTAAAAAAACGAACGAAGACATAAAAAAACATGCTAAAGCGTAAAAGAACAAACAAAAACGTAAAACTAGACGAAATCGTAAAAAACGGACGAAAACGTAAAACAACAGGCGAAAACGTAATAAACGTACGAAAGCATAAGAAACCGGACGAAAACGTAAAAACGGGCGAAAACGTAAAAAAACGGGCGAAAACGCAAAAAAAACAGACGAAAACGTAAATACCAGACGAAATCGTAAAAAAACGGACGAAAACGTAAAAAAACGAATGAAAACGTAAAAAAATCATATAAAGAAAATTATTGTTAAAGGACTAACGATGCAAAGCGATCGTTAGCTAAATGGACTAACATTGCCACATAATAACTAACGGTACAAACGTTTGGTTCAAGTCGGTTAAAAATTTGAAAGTACGTGGGTTTCGGTGTTAATAAAAAAGTAAAGGGTTCAAGTCGTGAAATTTTAGAAAGTACGTTGGTAATTTATGCCTTTTACCCATTGTTAAATAGTTACTGTTTCAAGGAATATTTTTCTATCATAATAATCTTGCAACCTACAATCGGTCTTCTAAAAATCAAATGAAAAGCCCATGAATAAAGCTAATGTTCATTTTTAAATTGCACAATGTTTTAAAATATCTCACTAACTATGATTTTTATCAATCAAATATCATTCTTACCTATTGAACTCTATTTTAATTGGCTGAAACACATTGTGAACATTTATTTTAAGACAACTAAAATAGAAATATCGATATTTATTTTGGGATGATCAATAATAAAAAAAGTTATATTAAACTCAAGAGCGGACTTTGCAAGAAAGTATCCAAAAGGTATGTTTATTATAAAAATACTAGAAAAGGTTTTTAGTAGATTTTTTGACAGAAGTGTGTTAATAATATAATATCATTAATATTCTATCCCCACATTTATAAAAGTAATAAAATAAAGGGACCTACACATGCCACCCATTCCGACGGTGATCAAGGAGAGGGTACTCTCGTCTTTTGGTTTCGACCTTTATATTTGTTTTATCTTGCATAGTTTGTCAAAACTAACCGTAGCAGTGAGCGTTAGCAGTAAGCAGTAGCTGTGACAGTACTTTTTATATATATAAAAACGTTTAGCAATGTAGTTGGTAAACATAGTGCGTAAATGATCTTTTAAATGTTCAACGCTCATAAATGCTACTTCATAAAGCGTTGAAAAATAATCACTCTGAAAAAATAAATAAAGTTACATGTTGTTTGCCAAACGAGCACTAGAGATCACAACGTCCAACGCTTACCGTTTACTGTTCTGAATGCTCATAGATGTTCGGCACCAAAACACCCTTAAATTTACATGTCCAGGCCTTCAAAATTGTTACATTTGTTTCATAAAAGTTAACATATGTAACTTGGTTTCTATCTCTAAATATATTTCCGCTACTGTACTTATTATTGATTATCTTAAGATGACATTTTCGATATATTTTTTTGCAGCAAGTATAAAATCACACATATCATGGCTTGATCAAGAATAAAGACTTATTGATCCCCCTAAATTACCCCTAGTAGATGGCTGTGAGTTATTTACTTATATTCCTAGAAAAAATACGATGTTCACTCTTTAAAATATGTGTAATTCAATTACTTTAGCTCGACTATGTGCAACGATTAAATAGTTGGAAATCGAGTTGCCTATGTCCAACAAACATCAATATGTAAAGCCAAGGAATAGGAGAAGGTCAAAACAAAATGATGCATGCAAGATCAGTGTTAAAAAATAATTGTATATGTATGATACAATCATACCAATGTTTATTGTTGGTATTAGGGTCTTGATGATCAAATATTATTTAGATAATTTTTAAATCGTGTGTAGTCCACTTTTCAAATACAATATTTCGATTTTATTTGGTGCCTTAAGTTACATAAAATTCGTATATAAGATAAGACAAGAACCGACTCAAATTATAAGAAAAAAAATGAGAACAAAAAATAGAGGATATTATATGCGTTGTTATTGATATAAATCTTGTATCTTCGTATGAAAGACCAAAGGTGTTTATATATACATAAAGTGAATAATCACACCCTTTGGTGAATAACCATCATTTGTTGTGTTAAAAATCAAATCTCTCCCCAACATCACCTAACTCATATCATAGTTTAACTTAAAATCCCATTATCTTCGGATAAATCGCAATTACATCAAACGATTAATGAAACTAAAATCACTAGCAGTTATCAAGGAAGTCTACGTTTCGGCTTTCATGCTTACATAGGGTACGGTGGTCAAAGTCTCATGTTATTTGAACGAAGTAACTTTTTCTTTTTGTTGTTATATCAATTTAAGTTGACTAGTTTGCAATAAGTATTGATCGAGCTATACATTCCAGTTTGAGCTAGCTAAATAGATGTTGAACTCTAGATCTATAATCATGTTGATGATCAAGTTTTGGCTGCTTAGTTAAAACCGGTTAAATTATTTTACAAAATCACATTGACGTGAGATGCTATTGCACGAGTCAAGAAGAGATTTAAGTAAATAAAGTCTTTGAGAAAAGGTCATACATCACCCAAAAAGAGTGTATAAAGGTTACGGTTTCTACGTTGATCTAAACTTCTTTTAGACAGTAGTAACGGTAGGCTCGTGGTCTTGGTTGACCCTCTATTTGTACGCGTAATTCGGTCATTTGCTTGACCGAATGCTTTTCATTTATTTGTGTGTGAGTGTGTGTTTTTATATTGTTTTTATTGGGTATTTTTGTGTTTAAGTTGTGTATGTTTTATTTGTGACCGTGATCGCTTTATTACGAGCATTTGGTCTAGCTGAGTTGTCGTTGAAATGCCAAAAATAATTCAAGTCATCTGAGATCACCATTACTGCTAGTCTTATAATAGAAATATTACTATGCCTTTTTATACCATTGATGAGATGAATTGGTATTGCACATAAAGACCTAAAAAAGGTGGGAAAATCCATTCCATGGTGCTCCACAAGTAAAATCCTTTTCAAACCAAATATGTATTGAGAAGATGACCAAACCATCAAAAGTCAAAACATCCCCTTCATGAATCAATTCTTTACCAAAAGTCCAAATTTTTCCAACTTGGTAATATCATAATGCTTTGTTGGTGGAAATTGGTCAATACGTTATGTTTTTGTATAGTTATTACTTGAATATTGATTGTTTCCCTATATTGTCAGTTAAAGTTATTATTAGTTAGGTAATTCACTTGACCATTTTAACTATGTAAGATTTGTTAGTGATGTCACATGAGTTGACCTAAGTGATACATGTAATATTTTCTATTTCAAATTTAGCAGTTTAGCAAAGTTGGTAAGTCATTAGTTGACCTTGTATAAAACTGTAAACAAACCAAACATGCAGTTAAAAGTTCGTTTATAATCATTTATTTAATAATTGAATAAACATGAACAAAACTTTATGTTTATTTGATTAAGTGAACGAACATGACCACATGTCTCGTACGTTCATTTACGTTCGTTAACGTCCGATTTTTTTTTTTGAACAACAATTTTATTGAAACAAAACTAGCAAGAAGCTAGCAATTACACAGTGGCAAGATTCGGGTTTTTAACCCAGTCGTTAACGTCCGATTATATGTTCGTTTATGTATGTTTATTTGTTTATGTCCAAATATTGTATATTTATTTAATATATTATTCGTAATATAGCAAACTTGGACAAACGAACGCACAAAAAAGAAATGTTACAATAGTTTAGATATTTTGTGCTTGTTTTTATACGTTCATTTATTTTCGTACGTTTAATAACCTAATGAACGAACATTAACAATCTTATTTTCTTAACGAATGAACATGAACAAAAAGTTTCGTCCATTAAGTGTTCGTGTACGTTCATTTGTCCGGCTAAATTTAGACGAATGAAGGTTCGTGTTCGTCCGGTTCGATTACAGCCTTAAACTTGTATGTGACGAATGAACATCAACAAGAAGTTTCGTCCATTAAGTGTCCGTGTACGTTCATTTTTCCGGCTAAACTTAGAAGAACGAACACGAACAAACTTCCGTTCGTATTCGTCCGATTAGTTTAAAGCCCTAAACTTGTTTGTGGTTTAAGTATCCTATTGTATTAATTGATGCTCATAAAACTACCTAAATTCATTAATTATAAAAAGTTATAAACCGATCATTTTAATTTATTTACTATACAGTTAATGGATCAGGACCACAAAAAGTATTATTTTATATAGTTTATTAATTAATCAAGATTTAATTTATCAAGCTTCCGTGTATATAAAAAAAAATTGGTGTGTTTTTAACAGCTGAGTATTAACTTCGCTACTTGGGTTTAAACATGAATCATTCAATTGTACACAAGATCTCTTTATTTTACTTGATCTCTAGAGAGGATCTACCTCGAATGACAAAAGTTAAATATAACGTACAATTTTTTGGTTTTGTAAAAACAATTGATGTTTAACACTTCGATCTCCATTTTCTTTTAAACTTATTTTTCAACAAGTATATGTATCTATACCTATTCTATAACTAAGTGGTGATAGAGACAAGTATTTTGAAAATGTAAGTTACGGATCGGAGTAAATTAAAATGACGCAAGTTACCAAGAAAAAAATAATATTGAAAGCTAGTGATAAAAGCAAGGTAAATTTTCAATCTCATATAGTCGTATACCTATTGGCTAGAGTATAATACATCAAGCCTTAAAATCTTAAAATATTAATTTATGCGTGAATAGGGTCAAGACTTAAATTACGGGCATAGGTTCTAATTGGACGATGATTATATGTTATTATATGTTACAGTAGCTTTTTAGTAGATCATTTGATGATTGAGGGTTATGTTTGTATCTTACTTAATGAATGTTTTCACATGGCTAAGCTAAGCATGACCTACACAATCAGCCATGTTATTAACCTATTCTTAAAAAAAAAAAAAGTAAAATATATCTAAAATAACATCCGTCTTCTCATCCATTCGGTCGACCGAATCCTCAATGGTTCCCAAACCCTTATTCGACCACCAAATCGACTTCCTAGTTGATTTCGTACACCAACGTTGCATAGGATCTAGCCTTAGTTCTACTTGTGCACCGGTGGATACCTAAAGCAACCAACAAAAACCCTAATCTTTAACAATCACTAAAAACTTCCATTCACCATCAAATACCTCATTCGTCCGCATACAACCATATGGATTAAGTTCAACGTGCCACACCTAATTTAATACCATGGAACAGCCCACCGCATCAACCACCCACTGAAAAGATAGGTGCGGAAAAAGCGTTTCCATAAATCAAAATGAACAAAAAAAGAGAGACAACGGATCACCTTGTTTTTAAAAGAAAAAAAACTTTCCCAAATTTAAATTCGTGCCGTCGGACAACCATTAAAATAATAGATCCTCTTGACGATAAGACAAACATTGTAATCATTTACACCATTTAAGCCTCAAAACCGAAATTTACCGAAGAATGTCATCCAAGAAAATCCCTAGAACCGAGTCATATGCTTTCTCAAATCCACCTTAAAGATTAAAGATTGTTTTTTCTCTTTTTACACAAAGAAAGCATTTCATTAAGAATAAAAGGCCCATCTAAAATATGTCTATCCGTAATAAACGCCGATTGCACTTCATTTACGATCCCTACCATAACACCCACAAGTTGGTTCGTTAAGATTTTAGCAATTATTTTATATGTGCTTCCGATCAAACTAATGGGCCTAAAGTCTTTAACAAGATTTGCATCCGGGATTTTAGAAATTAAAGCAATAAATGAAGAATTGCATCCATTAGGAAGATCATTGTTATAGAAGAAATACCTCATGGTGTCTTGGACTTCGTTTTTAACCAGGTGCCAAAATTTTCAGAAAAAATCAAATGTAAAACCATCAGGTCCTGGAGCTTTATCTACCCACACCTCCCACACCCCGCCTTCTTAATCTCGTCATTTGTAACATCACTCTCCAAATCATTCCTTTGCTCCAACTGAATCTGATTTGGAAACTCCATCTGAAGGGTAGCCATAGGTTTACCTGGTTTACTAAACCGATTGCTAAAATGATCTAGAAACTCTTTTTTGACATTTTTCGGATTATCAATCCACTTACCGTCAACCATAACAGCCACGAATGAAACGGATATTGCGTATTTTGTTGATTTAACACCATGAAAGAATCCGAATTTATCCCCTTCAACGTCCACTTCACATAGCCTGTTGGGCCGCCCTTCCATGGAGTCCTAACTTGTACAAGTCTGAAGCTTGTGCAAAATGTCCGCACGAGATCTAGATCACAGATCATTTCCTTGTCCGTTGTCAATAATCTTGATCGATAACCTCCAACTCCTTTTCAATATGGGTTTTAAACTGTTATTTATGGGCCCGCCAGTTTGATTTGTTCCATATCCTGATACGCTTTTTAAGGCATCTCAACTTGCCCATCAATATAGCCATCGCGTTGCTTCCCACACAGGGACTATCCTTCCAAATATCTTCCACTAATTTCGAAAATCCATCTATCTCGAGCCAATGGTGATAAAAGCGAAATGGTGTTGGACCGTAATCATAATGATTCTCCCGGAGAAGAATGGGACGGTGATCCGATAAGAATCTCTCCAAAGTAATAGCATTAATATTCGGAAACGCACTTAAACACTTTCCAACAGGACCAAAAAATCTATCTAATTTACTCATTTTGGTTGCGGATTTATGGCACCAAGTGAAATGACTCCCACCTAAAGCAATTTCCACCAAGCCCGATCCCGAGATAAACGCATTAAATCTTTGAGCATCGAGAGGATTAAAATTACAGCCGAATCTATCAGATTTAAAACGGATCTCATTAAAGTCCCCCATGACTATCACCTCTCCTTTCCATTTACTAATAACCTGTTGTAAGTACTCCCATAAGCTTTGTTTCTCTCTATTCTCCTGAGGGGCATAAACCACAATAACCATCATATTCTGCCTCGTCAATCGCCATTGCCCACGGGTAATCACAAAATAATCTGAAATAGTAGCGTTATTCTTGCAAAAAAAACAAGTCCCAAAACCATAAAATGCCCCGCCCCCTCCGAATTCCCTATCCCTACACTATGAATATATGATCAAACGCCAAATTAACCCCAGCATTGCCTAACGACAAGAAACATTCATGTCTTCCATCGTTTTGTTCTTTGAATCGCCAAAAAATTAAACTTATTCTTGAAACAAAGTTCCTTAACCCAACCCAATCTCTCTTGGGCCTTTGGGCAAGGCCTTGAATATTAGGGATATAAAATTCATCTAAGAACCATCTCCACTCCTTTGATTCGATAATTTGGTCATATTAGAAATGACCTCCTCTAATTTGTAACCCATGATCTGTCCAACTCTTCTAACAACCTCAATCCTACAACCCTATGAGATTTATCCCCCCCGTTCTAGCCTTTCTGAATGTTTAAAGTGTCCTGATGTCTTTTCGAGTCCACCCGTACTCATATCGAATTGCATTTGTCCTCGACAATCGCTAAAGCATCTGTTAAATTAATCCCTTATTGCTCCCATCTCTTTCTCCCTGTTTCAATCATTTTGAGCTTGAACCATCGACCGATGGAAACATCTTCCTTATCTGCGTCAATACTATAGGAGTAAAACCAGATGATATTTCAAGCTTACTAACTACCAGAATTATTCTACATTTTCCCCATTCTTGTGTTAGTACTTATTGAGAAAGAGTAAATGTTTGAAAGGGTCTTCCCGAAATATCACCATTCTTATCATTTAATTCCCCCCTCTAACACGCTCTACTTACTCGACTTTTGACAACCTCATCATCTTCAAAAATAGTATCTGGAACCTCCTCCCCTTCACTGTTATCGCCTGTGCTATCCATCTTATGCAAATCAGATGTATCGTCATTTGATTTGATATCATCTTGATCCTCTTCATCGTCTAATTCGTCATTAAAATCAGGAACCCATCCCTGTGTTTCGTTTGCACGAATCCAAAATACCTTTCCTCTATGAATCACTTTAAACTCTTCTCTTATGTTATTACCTGATTTAGTATGAATGCAAAGCCGCTTGGAGTGGAAACAGGAATCCTCTTGGTCATCCACGTCTAGTAACTTCCCCCATTTACTTGCAATACGAGAAAAGGAGTTCCCCGACCACAACTTAAAAGGAATGCCCTCCACTTCCACCCACGCTATCCTTCCTTCAACCGTGAAATCTAAAGAGGCCTCAATGATTTGTGAAAACCATGACGCAACACTGACATTAACTTTGAACTTGAGTTTTGATTCTTCAGAATTGAATTCTAACATTACCTATAGTTCCCCCATGTATTTGATCTTGAGGTCCATAAATCCTTCATCACTCATAGCTAACCTAAGATTAGCAAGGGATGCAAATTCTTTCACCCTTCCAAATAAAGCCTTAGACATTTCCTTAGACACCAAACATTCATCTCCCAGAACTAACGCCGGTTCTGGCTGCATCAGTTGTACCTCCGTATGCTGCCTTATCCACAGTTCAAAACCCCCATATAATACGACCTTTAGACTTTCCATCCCTCATAGGCATATCGTTTTCAAAGTTGGGTTTAGGTGATGGGTGAATACAGTGTTTTTGGCTTACCTCCACCGCCCCTCTTATCTTAACTATGAGGTCTTTAAACCGAGCTACGTTTGGCAATGAAGTTGTGTCAGGTCAAGTCCAAATCGTTGACTGGGTTAAGGCGTAACATTCATGAGTGGAATGCAAAGCGAAAGACGCAAAGATTGTTTACCAACATCTCCTCATTACAAAACGTTAATAAACCTGACAAAACCGAATCGTTTACCATTCTTGGACTTCTTAGAAGGGATGAACGACTCCACCACGTGACCATATTGTTTTACAAGCAAGAAAAAGCTCCTTAGTCCAGATGGTCGATAACGGAAAGTACGTAATGAAAACAGAGTGGATATTCTAGCCAAATCCCCTCTTTTGATCTAAAAAAGCTTCCCATTTGAATCGAAACACACAAAAATACCTTTGGATTGAAGAAAGCTCTATGGATTGAAGGGATCTTCTACGAAATCGAAACACACAAAAGAAAAGGCGCTGAAAAGAGAAAACGGAAAAGGAATCTGAATTAAAAGTAATAACAAAATAAAACCCTTAGATCCAAAGATGAGACACCCGCCTAACACACTCGATATGAGCCTAATCAAATATTAGTCTCAATTTCAGGGGTTATAACAGGTATCAAACACTAAGGAAAGAAAGAAATTAGATTGTTAATTTGGGAAAAAAAAATTTGCGCCACCGCCTTCAATCGCCATTTGAGTGTGGATATACTGTTTTTTGACCCAAACTGTCCCCCGATTATTCATCTAATCTGGACTTTGAGATGATTAGATTGTTACTTCTAGACTTTTGATATATGGATTAGTTCTAAAGGATTATGCGGTCATGTTTCGAAATGTGAAAATTTAAAAGTTTGTTTATAATCATTTATTTAATAATTGAATAAACATGAACAAAACTTTATGTTTATTTGATTAAGTGAACGAACATGACCACATGTCTCGTACGTTCATTTACGTTCGTTAACGTCCGATTATATGTTCGTTTATGTATGTTTATTTGTTTATGTCCAAATATTGTATATTTATTTAATATATTCTTCGTAATATAGCAAACCTGGACAAACGAACGCACAAAAAAGAAATGTTACAATAGTTTAGATATTTTGTGCTTGTTTTTATACGTTCATTTATTTTCGTACGTTTAATAACTTAATGAACGAACATTAAAAATCTTATTTTCTTAACGAATGAACATGAACAAGTAGTTTCGTCCATTAAGTGTTCGTGTACGTTCATTTGTCCGGCTAAATTCAGACGAATGAACACGAACAAGTTTCGGTTCGTGTTCGTCCGGTTCGGTTACAGCCTTAAACTTGTATGTGACGAATGAACATCAACAAGAAGTTTCGTCCATTAAGTGTCCGTGAACGTTCATTTTTCCGGCTAAACTTAGACAAACGAACACGAACAAACTTCCATTCGTATTCGTCCGATTAGTTTAAAGCCCTAAACTTGTTTGTGGTTTAAGCACCCTACCTAAATTCATTAATTATAAAAAGTTGTAAACCGATCATTTTAATTTATTTACTACAAAGTTAATGGATCAGGACCTCAAAAAGTATTACTCCCTCCGTCTCAAATTAATTATCCCCCGACAAAAAACACACAATTTAAGAAAACATAATCATTACTGCATTTTCTCTCTTACTTTTTTGCAGAATGACAGTTTTACTCTTATGGAATTAATTAAAGCATTGAATAAATTTTGTAATTTCTAGTATCATTAGGGGTAATATGGTAAACTTGTTACATTACTCACAACTATATTTGGAAGGGGACAATAATTTTGAGACAACACAAAATGAAAAGATGGACTATTAATTTGGGACGGAGGGAGTATTTTATACAGTTTATTAATTAATCAAGATTTAATTTATCAAGCTTCTGGTGTATATAAAAAAATTTGGTGTGTTTTTAACAGCTGAGTATTAACTTCGCTACTTGGGTTTAAACATGAATCATTCAATTGTACACAAGATCTCTTTATTTTACTTGATCTCTAGAGAGGATCTACCTCGAATGACAAAAGTTAAATATCACGTACATTATATTACGAGTAGTACATTACACGATACAATTTTTTGGTTTTGTAAAAACAATTGATGTTTAACACTTCGATCTCCATTTTCTTTTAAACTTATTTTTCAACAAGTATATGTATCTATACCTATTCTATAACTAAGTGGTGATAGAGACAAGTATTTTGAAGTTTATGAAGATAATGTAGGTTACGGATCGGAGTAAATTAAAATGACGCAAGTTACTAAGAAAAAAATAATATTGAAAGCTAGTGATAAAAGCAAGGTAAATTGTCAATCTCATATAGTCGTATACCTAATTTATGCGTGAAAAGGGTCAACACTTAAATTACGGGCATAGGTTCTAATTGGACGATGATTATAGCATGTGACATGGAACCTTTGTATACTATGTTACTTATTATTATATGTAATTTTCCCTATAATATTTGTTAGCTTTTTAGTAGATCATTTGATGATTGAGGGTTATGTTTGTATCTTACTTAATGAATGTTTTCACATGGCTAAGCTAAGCATGACCTACACAATCAGCCATGTTATTAACCGATTCTTAAAATAATAAAAAAAAGTAAAATATATCTAAAATAACATCCGTCTTCTCATCCATTCGGTCGACCGAATCCTCAAAGGTTCCCAAACCCTTATTCGACCACCAAATCGACTTCCTAGTTGATTTCGTACACCAACGTTGCATAGGATCTAGCCTTAGGGGGTGTTTCTTTTATTTCCTGTTTGTATATGGTTTCTTAATACAAACGTGTGAAATGTCTAGATTAAGATTTCTCTAAGTAATTGGCGTTTCTTTTTTTCATTAAATAACCAACTTAATGTCAAACAATGACTATTTTACCCTTTTTGTAATAATCAGTTTTGGAATTATTTGGATGAACAAATGCTAGTATTTGACTAAAATTTTAAAGTCATAAACCAAATTTCAACAATCATCAAACTGAAAAAACAAAAAAAACCCAATGTAAAAAAAATAAATGATGCATACCAGATAAATTAATGAACAATTATGCATCATGCCAACATTAATACATCGAGTTGTTTCACAAAGAGTTAAAGATACTAAAACCTTAAAATAAATTTACAAAACCTTCTCTCCTCAGCCTTGAAATTTCTTAAAAAAAACAAGATCTAGTTCTTGCTGTAATCTTTTCTTCAGTGATACAACATAATAACTAAAACCATAAGAAATCGTGAGAGAATAGTGATGAGGAGTCATCGGAGAAGAGTTACTGTTGGTGGGTCATGCGTGTTGAGGAGGTTGCTTCCGTCGAGGGGCCTATAAAGTGGACTGGTGATATTGGTGCCTTGAGATTTGTAGAGGGTTTTTTAAGGATTGTGTTGAAGAAGGAAGGTGAGTGATTTGGTTGGATGAGAGAGAAATTAAAGAAAAAGGTGAGGGTGAATGGGTCAAACTGACATCCTAGATGCAAAGGACCTCATATTTATCACTCTTTTACATCCACGATCTCATTTTACAATAAGTTAAAAAGAAACTGTATTTTTATTATGTGGGTTAAGAAAGTTTTCCACTCAGGTCAATAAGCAAAAAAGAAACACCCCCTTAGTTCTACTTGTGCACCGGTGGATACCTAAAGCAACCAACAAAAACCCTAATCTTTAACAAAATAAACTGAAACGTAAAATTACACAATTAAATTAAATACAAGTCTAACTCTTATGTTTTGCTCACTTATTTATGATGGTTGGAGCATAGTCATGGTCATAAATTGCAATTCAAATATGTTGGTAAACCACTAAGTTTTACTCAAACTATAGGTTTTAGTGACTACAACACTTAGGTTTACCAAATCCATTACAAAGACCAAATAAGTAAAGTTCTATAACCTTAATAATAATGAATACGAGGTTTAAGACTAACAGGTGTTCCAAGTTGTTGGTTATTGGATGAAGTGGTAGATTAAGTTGGGTTCAAACCCATCATAAACCACACAAAAAAAGTTTGGGTTCATTTTGACTACCCATAAAACCTTGCCAAATTTGATTTCCCACCAAATGAAACTTTTTGTAGTCAAAACACAAAATTTGTATAGTGGCTAAAAAGTCATCTGCTTTGGAAAGCAAATTTAAATGTCAACCCATGTCTTACCCATTTTATTTGAATAATATTATGGCTTCGACACTTGATTTTTTTGCTTACTTTTTATCGTAGTTTAATACTTACTACTCAAGTTAAAAAAGCAAAATATCCAACTTGTTGCACAGTTTAATAAGAAGCTTCTTATTTAGTAGATCTCAACTAATAATAGTAGCAAATTAGAAAACCAGACTTCTGAACCAAAATTTAAGTTACAAAACTATATTACTATGCTCTACCATAATCTCCATATATCAGGTTTCAGGTAACTACTTTGTTTCTCAGAGGCTTGTCAGAGTCTTTGTTATCTTTACTAATTCTGTATTATGCATACTCGGTTTTGTTGCATGTTAATATGTGATCAATATCGAGTACAAATCTTTCAAAACGTTCAAAGTTCAGTTCGGTTCTCTTTGTGGTCTATCAGCCATTCACAGTTACACACACATGATTTGGTTTTATCATACAGTTTCAATAAGTTTAATCTTTTATTTACAATCTCATGATGAAATGGTTCAAATAGATCACTTGACAAAAGTGTTAGTTGACATACCAAATTTCCACTCACAGCTCAAAGCACACTTGTATATATATAAGAAAAATAGAGTACTAAAAATAATGGACAAAAACCAAAATCGACCAATCTGAGACAATGACGACTTGTAATGTATGAATACAAGTCACTATACAGTTACATTTCTCTAGAAGAAGAAATAGCAAAACAAAAAGTAAACCAATTATATACCAAACTGACGATTGAGTATGCGACACTCTATGCAACTTTTGATACTATTAACATCATGCCGTTTTCAGTAGAAAAAGAATGAACAAATGACGAGATGCATATAGAAACAATATTAGGAACCGATGTAACTCATGTAGATGAATGCAGGGTATGACAAGAAAAACACAATGTGCTTATGAGTGAACTAATGATGTGAGCCTTTCTTTTGCCCATTTGCTTGGAGGGTCTTATACATGGTCCGCAGTCTGTCTGTGATTTCAGTAAATGATGGACGGCTTGCTGGCTCTGTTTCCCAGCATTGCTCCATCAGCCTCCTCCATTCGGGTTCACACTGTTCGGGTATAATAGGCCTGAGAGTATTCTGCACAATCCCTCCAATGATTGCCCCACAATGCATATTTGCATAAGGTTCTTCACCGGTTAGGATTTCCCACATAGTAATGCCAAAAGAAAACACATCAACCTGTCGATATAAAAACATTTAAGTGATTAATAATATGGATCAATTATTCAGCTGTATGGCATGTGTTGCATGAGGTATTCTAACCTTATCAGATACTCGAATGGTGCTGCCCATCAATAATTCCGGTGCCATCCATGGTAAAGTCCCTTTGACACCACCTGTAACTAAGGTATTTCGTTTGATCCTTGACAGTCCAAAGTCTCCAACCTGCAAGAGCCTTAATCAATCATAGGTGCCAAGAATATATAAACATGAATATGTATGACAAATCCAAAGAAAAGGATTCACATCTCGCTTGTAGTTGCCTTTTCTACACCCTGTCAAATAGGTAAATTTAACTCGAACGAAGAGAAGTCAAACGGGGTTAAATTCACCCAGTGTATTTAAAATGTATTATACCTCATAAATCATTTTTAAATGGCTTAGATTATTATTGTAAACTTTATGTGTGATGATAGTTAACAAATTAATTTTTTTCTAATCCAATAAAAAGATGGGATCAAAAGGTTTGTGCCTAATTAACCCGTTTCAACATATAGCAAAATCTTGTGTGTTCCTACCCGAAGCAGTTTCGATCTGTTACTCAGCCCCACAAGAATTTTTCCAATGATTGACTATATAGACAAAAAAATTAGGCCCGCACGTGTACCAACCATGACTATGCAAGCTTTAATTACCTTGCAGACAGGTCGTTGTGAATCGCGCATATTAACCAACAAGTTGTCACATTTCAGATCAAAATGAACAATATTTTTGGAATGCAGGTATTCCATTCCAAAAGCTGCATCCATGGCTATCATGAGCTTTTTACGACGATCAAGTAACCTGCACATTACATCAGAGTTACACAGTTGAGACACAAAGAGGCTGAAGTTGTCAGGAGGAATCAAAGTGAATTTACCTGTCCTTTTTCACAAGCACATTCCTAAGCGATCCATTTGCCATAAATTCGGTCACGGTAGCTAAAGTTCCTCCAGCTCCATCCGGTACAACCCCATAAAATGAAACCACGTTTGGATGGTGAAGCTTTGAAAGGATGCGTGCCTCTCTCCAGAAGTCATTCGTCTGGCACAGTTGAAAGTTGGTTAATAACAGTAATTGGCATAGAATGGTAGGTAGTTAAGTAGATATGCAACTAACCAGCCGTTCTTCCTCAGAAGCTCTGCCAGCAAAGCAGCTTTTCTTAATTCTTTTAATAGCAACATCTGACCCACGCCATCTGCCATGATAAACAGTTCCGTATGTACCAGAGCCTAACTCTTTTAGTTCTTCAAGTTCAGCATTTTTTATTATCTGCACATGCGATCATGTATTTGGTTTAGGGTAAGAGACTAAGAGAGTAAGAGCTAAACTAACAACTAGAACGATATGGAAACAAAAGCCAACGACAAATATCACGAAAAGTCATTTTGACTGAATAGGTGTATCAGCATCCAACTTCAAACGATTTACGATAGCTGGTGTACTATTAAGTTGCCTTGATATGTTGCATTACCTGACCATACCGTATCAAGCAACAACTGAATGCTAAAATAGCATGTGAAACAAAAAAAGACGGATCGCCAGCACATGGAACAAGAAATTAAACAAGGACATGTAACCAACGTGCCACAATATGACTCATTGTTCCAATTCAGAGCATTTAATGCAAAATAAGGTCGTAACATTGATAAATTACTATGCTTTAGATATTGTGCAATATCTCTACCATAAAATAGTTAGCTTATGGGTAGAGGATAGTGATGTACCTGGAGTCCATACATATCAGCTTCCATCTCAGCTATCAATGCATTACTGAATGTATCATCCTTACTTTCATTATCTGTTGCAGCATCCTGCATAAGATATAAATATACCCCACTAGTCACCGCATGTCAACAGGTTAACCTTCATTTAGCATAGAATTTATAGTAAGCACCGAAGCATACTCCTTTTGTGCAATAACTAGTGATGGTAATAACAAGTGAGCGCGTAACAACCACCACCAAGGTGGCCTAGTGGTTAAGCTCACAAGAGGTCTCAGGACATCCCTAGGTAAACACCTTGGGGTGGCCAGGGAAAGGGTTGGAAACGGTCACGGGGATACCCCGATTAGGCAGCGTACATCTGAGTCAATGACTCGCCCTCCGAATCAACGACTCGCCCTCCGAGGTCGTTTTCATAGGAATACCATTTCTTTTAATCATCATTTTGAGACGTATGGCATTGATTTATTTGATTTCACAATTTTTGTGGAACTAATGTAGACCATGTAATCTGAGATAAATTATATTGATAATTATTTCTTAACCAGTTTTCGGGTAACCTCAGCCATTTTAATTTGGTCTATTTTTTCCAAAAGCACTCATAATTAGGTACGGAGTATATTATTTGTGCCATGTTCTATGTAAATAAAAGAGCTCTCAATTAATTGTGCATCTATTATCATGTGTCATGCTGGTATTTCCACATTGAACTTCCCCATTGCATATCAAAATGTATAAATGGTCTTTAAAGTTTTTCAGAGCAAAGTGCATACCTCAACGTTGGAATCTGAGCATGTGCTCTCAACTTCAGTGGCATTCGATGGGTGAGCTTCAGTGTTGACTGCAGCTAACATGCCTGAACAGTTTGGAGCAACAGACACGTCTCCCAATAGGTCAACCAACTCCGGCTGATTGTCTTCCTTGCCCTTGACGGATGGAATCTCCTTCTGCATCTTACTGTAATATTCTTCATGGCCCACGATACTAACTTCCCTATTGGTGTAATCAAAGAAGTCTTCATCCATTAGTGAAACTTCTCTCCTATGACCAGCACCTGTTGCTGGATTCTGCATCAAAGGACCAAAGCACAATGGTGACTCTAGCGCCGCATAACCAGAACCCGCTGAAGGGTTAAACTCTCCAGAGCTAATTAGCATAGGCATCTGATCAATCATTCCCATTTGACGTGAGCTTGGTAGTTGAACAGAAGATTCGTGAGATGCAGTATCAGATAAGCCAGGAAGTAGATCAGTCAAGGACTTTAGGTTATAGAATGTGCTATTTTCCTGTTCTACCATTCTCTTTCCAGTTGTTTGCATAATGTGATTCAGCAGTGTTTTGCTGTTAAGAAGACCAGGCTCAGCAAGATTTTTTCTACATGATTGATTGGAAGTCTTGCGAAGGAGTGACTGTATTTGAAAACAGACGTTAGATAGTTGAGTTATTGCGTAATGTGGTCTGAACTTGAGGTAATGCAGGATGATTATGATTCAGATTAAAATTTAACACTTTGTTATGCAATTAGCAGTTGAGATGACTGATATTGTAAGATAAGAAAAGCGCACTCGCTGTCTACAAAATTTGGTATGTATTCACTCACATTGTTTGAATCAGACATTTAAATTTCCTCATTATATTATTTAAACTTCATGCATCTTTCAAAAGGATTCGGATCGAAAGACCCTAGCAAAGAATTGTTATTTTGTAAGACTCAGCCACGCCAATCTCTGTCTCTCTCTCGATTTTTGCAAGAAAAGATTCTGCTGTAGTGCATCACTGGTGCTGCACTAGCCAATTAGAAGGTGCAATGTTTCATTGAGAGCAAGCAAGAGCTTCCTACTTGTTATGGAGCAGGGGATCAGTAAAGTGCATGTGTCATTGCAGGATGAGAGCATTAGTATCAGAAAACCAAACAATCGTACATTGGTCAGCAGGTTGTGTGAATAGAGTCTCAGGAATGAAACGCCCTGACTTGCTGTACTGGACCTCTAACCATTACATGTTGAATCATTATACAGGGTGCATGGGTGAATTCATAAACCCTTTTGAGGCATGGATCAAAGAAGTAAGAGGAAAAATTGTCAGGAGATTGGTCGAAGTTGGAGGTTAAATTTTGTGGAAGTAATTTGAGTTAATAGGGCAAATTGCCTTCCAAATGATCAAAAAAAGGAGGTGCTTCGGTGGAAAGTCCGTATTTGTGGTTCATGTTATTTCGACTGATCGATCTTGTCAAAACGCTTGCATCATGTTTCTTGTTAGATTGTGATAATTATTCGTTGATCGCTAGTGCAACAATTGATACTCTCTCGGATTATCTGGTGTGCCGGCCTCGGCTTTAAGTTTTAAAAAGCGCGATGCGCTTCGATGCAATAAGGGTCAAAAACCCAAGGCGCCGAGGAAAGCACGCACATCACATACCCGAGGCGACAATTTTATAAAAAAATATTCGTAAATTATATATAATGCATAAAACACAACAATACCACATTTAATACCAAATTGAACAAAAAGAACAAAAGATTAAAAAAGAACAAAAGATAGCTTAAATGATACAAGTCTTCAAATGTCTTCAAATTACTACTGAAGTACAGAAATGCAGTCAATACTTAATACCTACTGATAGTAAATTACAAAAATGACTTGATATAATACAAACTAAAGAATATATGTAACCAAATCATCAACAATCCATCACATACATTCAAGTGACAGAAATAAAAATATGCATGTCTCAGTTCATATTAATAAGTTGCTCCTTACATAGCTATTGATACAATAGCAGCAAAACATCAAGTTTGGCTACATCTATACACTAACTACAGTTTTTTGAATTATAGAAACAATGGATAACATAAAACAAAGATGTATTTACTAGTTCGCTTAACAAGCTCTTCCCATGTAATATTCTTCTGTAAAGAAACAATATGTTTCACCCCTCCCACATATCTCAGTTTTCCATCTCCCGGTCTAGGCAAGATTATACCATCGGTACTGCAGAAAATCTTTATCTTTTCTTTTTGAGCATCATCTATAATGGAGGCTGGAAGTTGCTAATTCCATCATACACACATTGGGTCCAGACCTTTTTACAGAAATGTTATCTACCATATCAGAGCTACACACAGAATCCACCATCTGCAACCCAATCATATCATTAACTACCTCGTAACCCTTGTGGCCTTGTGATGATTCCCATTACTTAACAGCGTCCCATTGCTCAGGACTTTAACTTCTGAAACTCCTGAAGCTCGATGAACCAGAGAGGGAACAAAATGATTAGCTGACAGAGCACTCGACCTAGGAATATCTACATTATTAGCTACGGATTTCAAAGTTGCTAATTCCATCATACGCACATTGGTCCAGATCCTTTTACAGAAACATTCTCTACCATACCAAAGCTATACACAGAATCCACCCTCTACAACCCAAGCATAGCACTAACTCCTTCGTGACGCATATGATGATTCCCATTACTTAACATCATCCCGTTGCTCAGGACTTTCATTTCTGAAACTCCTGTAGCTCGATGAGCCAGAGAGGGAACGGAATCATTAGCTGATGGAGTCCTCGACCTAGTAACATCTGAATTAGCGGTTGCGCCTCTCGAAGTTGCTAATTCCATCATGCCAACATTGGGTCCAGGTCCTTTTACAAAAAAATTCTCTACCTGTTCAGAGCCACGCACAGAATCCACCCTCTGCAACCCAAGCATAGCACTAAATCCTTCTTGACCCATATTATGATTCCCATTACGTAATATCGTCCCGTTGCTCAGGACTTTAACTTCTGAAATTCCTGAAGCTTGATGAGCCAGAGAGGAAACAGAAGTATTAGCTGATAGAGCACTCGGCCTAGGAACATCTGAATTAGCGGTTGCACCTCTCGAAGTTGCTGATTCCATTATGGCAACATTGGGTCCAGGTCCTTTTACAAAAATGTTCTCTACCTGTTCAGAGCTACACACAGAATCCACCCTCTGCAACCCAAGCTTAACACTGACTTCCTCGTAATCCGTATGATGATTCCCATTACGTAACATCGTCCCGTTACTCAGGACTTTACCATTTCCATTACAAGGTTGTCTTCCCAAACGGCATTCCTGAAGAAATTCCATGGAAAACTCTTCACCTGTTCTTATCGATATATTATTCTTCGAACTCTTCCCAGATTCTTGTTTCAGCCATTGACCAGACGAGCACGGGACATCGTTTGTCATGGCAATAGCTATATCCTAAAAATCACTCTAAATTCAAATACGCCTGTGCTATAACCGAACCTTCATCACCACGTATGTAACCAGCCCTAACTTCTTCGTCACATAACCTAACTACCAAACAAGCTACAGTAACAACAATAGAAGTACTATAACCGATACTCTTATGGCATTCGTCGATTGTTCACTGAATCTATAACCACTCTGTACAAACAAACAGCAAATAACACATTTTAAACAGCTATAACAAGATCACCATTCGAAAACCCTAAAAACATAATGACAATCAAGACATTAACCCTAAATCACCAAATAATATAATCTAGCATCTTAATAACTAATGAACAGAACCAATCATAAAATTAAGCTACAAAACAAAACGTTGAAATCAAACACATGCAATTCATAACAAAAACTATCATAACAACAAAAATCACTCCAAATTTCACCAGGCACCTAACTACCCTAACCTCTTCATCACATAACCTCCAAGAGTACTATAACCGATCCTAAAACGACATTCGTCAATTGTACAAATCACTCTATAACCAACTCTGTGCATACAAAACAGCAAATAGTACAATTTACACAGCTTCACTATTCATAAATCATATAAACATCATGAAAATCAACATTTTAAGGTCTTAATAACTAACAGACACTGCTGATCAATTAATTAAACTAAAAAACTACAACATTAAACACATGCGATTCACAATAAACGATCAAAAAACGAGCACCAAATCTCCGTCACGGCAGTAGCTATATCCTACAAATCACACTAAATTCCAACACACTTGCGCTATAAACAAATCTTCATCACCACGCATGTAACCAACCCTGACCTCCTCATCGCACCTAACAACTAATTACCTACAAAAGTACTATAACCATTTGTTTAACGGCATTCTTCATCATTCTATAACTTCATTTGAATTTGTAACATGTGTGTAGGCTGAAACATCATGTTATATATCACATCAACCCTAAATCACCTCAAATACATCTTAATAACTGACAAACAGTATGATCGTCAAATTAACATGTTTAAACTACAACATCAAAGACAAACACATGCTATACATACCAAAAACGATCAAAGCAACGACTAAGTCTAAAGCAACAATCGGCACATAACTGAGAGACAAAATTGTGTAAATTAATACATTAGCACTAAATCATCCCAATTACATCGAATTAACTAACAAACAGTACGATCATATAAATAAGTCAGTTTGAACTACAACAATAAGCACACACATGCAATTCATAACAAAAAAAAAGTCATTATAACGAGACGATCGGTACATAATTGAGCTAAATCACCTCAAATACATCTAAACAGCTAACAAACAGTACGATCATATTAAGCTGTTTAAACTACAAAATTCATACCAAAAACGATCAAAACAACGATCGGTACATAATTCAGATATAATTTTGCCATAAACAGGTTAAACATCATAAATATTGATACATTAACCCTTAAGGAACAAATTATATACCTAAGCATTGAATTAACTAACAAACAGTGTTTAAACTACAGAATTAAGCACGAACAGACGAAATTCATAACAAAAACGATCAAAACAATGATCGGTAAGCAATTCAGATATAATATTGCGATAAACAGGTTATACATCATAAAAACTGATACATTAACCCTAAAATAACAAATTATATCTAATTAACTAATAACAAACAGTAGGATCAACAAATAAGCTGTTTACACTAGTACATCATGCAATTCATAACAAAAACGAAATAAAAATCGATCGATAAATAATTAAGCTAATCAACAAATTATACAATTAATCATCTATTTTACTTACAAAAAACAGTACGATTATTTCATAACAAAAATAATCGAAACAACGATCCATGCATAATTAAGCTATAAAATTCCATAGCCTAAATTATAGAATTAAGCATCATAATAAGTAACAAAAACACTAGAATTATCAAAATTAAGCACAAAAACGATACATAATTAAGGTGTAGTAAATTATACCTGAATTGATGTAACGGTTTTGATAAACTGGTTTCGGTAGAATTAGAGTGAAATTGAGATAGGTGAGGTTTTTATAATTGGAGTGAAATTGTGTGTTAATTAGGGTTTGTGAATGAATGAGTGTTTGAATTATAAATTGAGGGGAAATAAATAATAAAGTGGATGCCAACTAGGATGGTAATTGATAAGCTGGACTGGACGGATGGATCTATCTATTCATGCACTTTTTATTTCGACACCAATTTGACAGATATTCAAATTCTTCTTTCCCTTTTTCAATTTCAGTGATTGTGATAGTAGTTAAATACAAATTGTTTTTATATTTATCTTAAATACTCTCTTTTTTTCATATTTATCCTTATTATATTTTATTTTTTGTATTTTCATATATATTTATTTTATTTATACATGCGCATTTTTCATGTGAACGTTACATCAGCATTTTTTATACACATTTTCGATAAAACAAAATGTGGTACCTACCACTCGTGGTGGTAGGCATGGTGTAGCATGGACCACTTGTGGTTAGCAGTTACATACCTATAAAGTATGAAATGTGATACTGTTACTTAGAGTCTTATTTATAAAGTTATTATTCTATAAAGTATGTATTTTTGATAACATTTTTTAAGTTAATGAAAATGTGAGACGTCGCATATTTAACCATCTACATAAGGGGTATATGTAGTTTGTGCTATTCGCAGGTTTTTGCGTGCCACGTTGGTTTTTATCATATAATATTCGTATAACACATTACCCACTACAGACCCACAGACTCTCACGCACTTGGTTTATGAAGAGATTTTGTGGATATAGGTAAAGGTTGGTCTTGCTTCTGATACTTCAATTGGTGTCTCGGTGAGCCAGGAGAGTTGTCGGAGTTATTCCTTCTGGGGTGGACAATGGAACGGGCTGTACTAAAGATACACATCATACGTAGGAATGTTCTTGCAGTCAACTCTTTTGTGGATGATTCGTATATCACAAAGCCAAAAAACACTCTTGCATATATTAATTTACTATAACACCACTAAAAAATTACAGAGCGCGATAGCGCTCTCTCTCTCTCTCTCGCGGCACACTACACAGTTGTTATCACTTATGACGTAAGTTCCTTATAGCGCTCACCTACGAGCCATGCAATATGAAAAATGCCAGATAACACTCTTTTAACGAGTTGTACCGTACACTTTACACTAACAACTTTATAGACCCTAGTTATTAGTTGTATATGCATAGCATTTCTTTTTAAACGTTGACAATTTCAAGTTATAATATATTTTTATATTATAAAGCATTTTGCAACAAATGCTTAAAACATAATCTCTGTGCGCTCTCTCTCACGTGCTCGCTCGCGCTCTCGGCTCTGCGCTCATCTCTCTCGTTGCACCTATTATTGAATTTTCAACATCTTGCAAAAAAAGTTGAAAAGTTGAAAGTATTTTAAGAAGTGTTTACTATAGACACGAAATAGAATGCATTGAATGGCTTACTGTACACACGAAATGGAATGTCCATCTTTAAAGTATTAGGGTAATTACTCGTGATTGAATGCAATTATTACGGGACATTAATATTGTAGCAAGTATTAAGGGAAACTATTGTCTATTACACGGCTAGTAATGAAAACTATTAAGAGAAACTTTGTCATTATATTGTATCTACTTATGCGTCAGTATCGAAGGGATAGAGCTTGGGACATGCAAAGTATCAAGGAAAACTTTTGTCATTATATTGTCCATTAAACTTATATGTAGTAATGTTAGAATGATTTGATTAGTTGATTGATTTGGTTAAAACTCAAGTGCTATTCTAATGTAATGTATGTCAATAGTGTAGAAAAATTACATTTTTAAAATTGATTACTATCCAAAACATCATCTTATATAAACATCTAATCCCAATTTCTTGGTATTTTCAAATAATTTTAAAAAAGAATAGATGTGAATTATGAATGAAAAATCAATGAGATGTTGATGTGATCTGAGGTTAGTACATTGTAATCTTAATTTTTCCTTATAAATTTGTTTTTTTATTGCCTTTACTCATGGTTTCTTTGTAATAGGAGGACATTGCGATAGATTTGGGGATAGAAGTTTAGTAGCTCTCGTGCAAGTTTATGTCATATCTTATGTCAAGCGGCTCGGCTTCAGCATCTCGCTGCTACTAATTATTTAGTCGTGATTTTGATAATTTTAAATTGTTGGCTACAACTATAATGGATGGCAAAATGAAAGAGTGCGTGGTGGAATGATTTGGCAGATGTAGCAAAACACAATACAACAAGCCTGCTGTTTTTGCCAAAATGTCTTGCGCGAAATGTTTGTGTGTCCCACCCTGGGTTTTTCGGTACAATAGAAGGACAAAGAAGGTTTGACCCATGCATAAAAAACTAGAAGGAGAAAGAAGGTTGTCAAAATTTCTAGAGTTATATCATACGCTTCGTCGCTTACTTAAGTAACAAGTTTATTCTAATGTTTATTAGTATTTACTCTTGCTTCCATTTTGATATTCAATGTTGTACTGTAATAGTGTTGAGGTTTATTTGAAAAACTGTAAAAATGGACTAACGGTTTTTAATCTATGGTCATTAGTTGCCGCAATCCATATGGATGCTATTATTGCGTCTTAGTATGTCTGATTAAGCATAAATATTTATTATTGTACTTTTGATTGTCTATATGACATTTATTTAATTTATGATTCGGATTTCATAATTTGATGATTTTAGCGTGTAATTTGGTTCCTATAATATTTTGACAAGCAATTGCGCCGGTATTTTGCCTTATTTTAATAGTAAATATGCTTGAACTTTTTTATTAATAAAAACCTCTAACAATTTATTCATAGTTATAAACTTTCTACCTATATGCATAAAAATGGAGAATTTTTATAATTACATCAAAGATTAAATGAGTTCATACGTTTGCAGATTATTATCAATTAAAAAGAAAAAAAATAGAATAAGAGGTGTGAGAAGTAATCATGACTACATATTTCATAGGGTTTTTCTAACATGTGCCCCTGGGCACATGTTAAGGTGGAGACACAGGCTGTGTGTACAGCTGATGGTAGAGTTATTGTTATTAAATCAGTATAGACACACACACTTGCTCTCAGCATCAAAGATACATGAGTTATCGTTGCATATTAGGATCAAATTAAAAAGAAAAAAATAGAATAAGAGGTGTGAGAAGTAATCATGACTACATATTTCATATACACTTAAATCATCAAACTTTTATTATTTTTTGTTTATAACATATAGCCTTTTTATCTCATAATTGATGTAATGTTTTACTTTCAGTTTCATTAAATGTTTTTATATATTGTTTGATACATATTAATAATTTATCGCATATTACGAGCGTTCGCAATTTCATTTTGATCTTTTTACGTTCTATTTTGAACGGTACACGAAACACTTACTATTTCATATACACTTAAATCATCAAACTTTTATTATTTTTCGTTTATAACCTATAGTCTTTTTATCTCATAATTGATGTAATGTTTCACTTTCAGTTTTTATATATTGTTTGATACATGTTAATAATTTATCGCATATTACGAGCGTTCGCAATTTTATTTTGATCTTTTCACGTTCTATTTTGAACGTTACACGAAACACTTACTATAATATTGCATATCGTTAATTATCTGCCGCTATGAATTTCCGCCGCTATGCGCGGGTACTCGCCTAGTAGATACTAACGTACGTACAAAAATGTGATGTTAAGTTGACATATTAACTTATAAACTAATAATACATGCAAATGTAGAGTGGTCTAAGTACAATTTTTGTTATATGGACTTAGAAAATAGGTGTTCTTTATAAGTGTTTTACGCATAAATTAATAAATTATGTTCTCGTACACACAATATATAATCAAAATATTTTTACATAATCTCACTTAATGAGTTGTGTCATAAATATATCAAAATATTAATTATTTGTGCATACAATTGTATAATATCTAATTTTACTAAAGATTGAGATTCTCTAAAGTTTATATGAAAATGATCGGTAAAGTTCTTTTATAAACATAACAGTAGGACCAACTGAGAGATCTAATTTTCTTTTTGATTGTGAAAGAACTTTAACAGTCATGTTCATATTAACTTTAAAGGATCTTAATCATTCTAGTAATAATATTGGTTAATAATGTAAATTTATATCTTGCAAATTTCTATTTTGGCATAGTAATGTTTGTTCGAGTGTATAGACGTGGTTATTAAATAAGATTCCTCTATAACATTAGGTAAAATCATTTACACTTAATATAGTTTTTTTTATACATGGGTTTCCGACTCGACATTGCCAGCCGACTAATCTCAATGCGACTATCCTTTTGGATAGCCCGGAGTCAGCGTAGGTGAACTTCCGTGGCCAATGAGGGATTAATTTTCTCCCTATGATTCGAACCCAAGACCTCTAGGCATTTTCGTCCTAAGAGGCTAATTACCGTTGAGTCACCCCATTGGTTTACTTATATAGTTATAATACATGTATACGTGCGGATATTTCCATACATTTTTCATTATAAATCAATATCGATTGAGATATTGAATATATATTTGTTGGACAAAGGATTTGACTATGTTTAATTTGCATAGTGTTGAGGTTATCATGTTTTAGACATTATGCGTGTTTAATAGCACGTAATGACTTTTGAAAAAAAAATGTTTCTCTGGGTATCCTTGTTTAAACTTTAAAGAGGAATTACATGTGTCATCGCTATATGTACAATCTCGTATATTTAATTTCATTTCATAGTATACCATTAGGACGTGCTTTCATTTTGATATTCTATACTATTGGTCATTAATTAATTTTACTCGTTATTAATTGTTTAAAATCCCATATACGCGCAGGTTAAACTTATTAAAAGGAATAACATGAGTCGTAATTGAATGTGAATAGTAAAAAAAATCAAACATCATTACTCAATCTTATAAAGCGGAATAACATAGGTCATTCATATATGTACAATCTCGTATATTCAGTTACATATCACAGTAACTCGTTCTCTCATTTTGATATTTATAATTTCATTCATATATAATTAATTTAATATATAATGATAATACTATTTATAAATTACATATATTTTTCTAAATATATAAGTGTAAGAGGGTATTTATTAAACTTTATAAAGATGAAAAATTATAAGTTTACTTGAATCTATAATATCTTTTTAATTTTAACAACTAAAGTTGTATTAACTATCCCATCTTTTTTTTTACTTTTCTTTTTTACAAATCGACACATGGATCTTTATGCATATGTTTTTTGGTAGATGAAATTTTGATGAGTTTAATCAAAAAATTTAATTTTGACTTTATGGTCAATGAGATTATTATTTTTCTCATACGTGACAAAATTGAGCCTTCTCATTACCCAATTTAAAAATGTTCGTCATTTTTTAAGCACTTTTATTATATAAGATATTTGTTTGGTATATCATTATCGTGTGAATTTTGACTATTGGTGTGGTTAATCATCTATATACTATCTAATAAAATAAGATTTTGGACAACCATTTTAAGCATGAAAATTAAATGTCACAATTAATAAAATGATGTGAATTACCATGATTAACAAACTTTGCACAACACCTAATGCACAAATCTTTTGAAACACTTAATCAAAACACATAAAGACATTCCAAAAATAAGGTTTCAATATGACTGCTAAATGGTTTTAAGTTTACATGTTTTCGAGAGAGCAAGTCAAACAACAATTTTTTGTATTCATTAAATGTGATAATGCCTATCATTAATTAAATAAACTATTTTTGTTAACCAATATCTTGGTTTCACTAAATTAAAACTCAACTCATAATCTTCTCCATAATAAAGGAAAGTTTGAACTCCTATACTTCAATGACATAGTTGTTTCATAGTCATTGTTTGCAATTTTGTTAAAAACACACGCTCATCTATCAAAAAATAAGTGTCAATTCAAAAAACTAACCTAAAACAAATCCATATTCAATGAGACTCTTTGTTGTTAATGGATTTGATCTATTTTTGGTTTATATCTCATAGATACTATGCAACAAAATTTGTAAACTTTTGTTATG
This sequence comes from Tanacetum coccineum, assembly GCA_026074375.1. NCBI lineage: Eukaryota > Viridiplantae > Streptophyta > Magnoliopsida > Asterales > Asteraceae > Tanacetum > Tanacetum coccineum. The sequence goes on along the minus strand of BQNB010039011.1, from coordinate 4,266 downwards.
TCAGATTAAATCTAATCGTTTGGATGTTTTGTATTTGTTTAAATGTTTATATTTGATTGTTGTGTCGATACATAAACTTACATTATTATGATATGATGTGGGAAACCCTAAAAAAATATGTATACATACTATATAGTGATTTGAAAAGATTGATTTGTTGCCTTCTTTATGCAATGAATTTTAAAAACACAAATTATATGTTTTCACTTTAACCATGGCAGTGAATCAATCAATCTACAATCAACTTTTAATGTCTTTGCATTATTTTTAGAAATCCTTCATTATGTATAATGTAGCATCCATTGTGGTAAACTTTGTACAACACCTAATGCACAAATCTTTTGAAACACTTAATTAAAACACACAAAGACATTCCAAAAATAAGGTTTCAATATGACTGCTAAATGGTTTTAAGTTTACATGTTTTCAAGAGAGCAAGTCAAACAACAGTTTTTAGTATTCATTAAATGTGATAATGCTTATCATTAATCAAATAAACTATTTTTGTTAACCAATATTTCGGTTTCACTAAATTAAAACTCAACTCATAATCTTCTCCATAATAAAGGAAAGTTTGAACTCCTATACTTCAATGACATAGTTGTTTCATAGTCAGTGTTTGTAATTTTGTTAAAAACACACACTACTCTATCCAAAAATAAGTGTCAATTCAAAAACTAACCTAAAACAAATCCATATTCAGTTAGACTCTTTGTTGTCAATGGATTTGATCTATTTTTGGTTTATATCTCATAGATACTATGCAACAAAATTTGTAAACTTTTATTATGTCAGATTAAACCTAAGGCTGGATGGAGTGGTGGTGGTAAACCCACCTGACACGTCAGCGCCACATCAGCTTTCTCTCTCCAAATAAAACTCACCTTACAACTCACCTTTCAACCGTAATAAGAACTCACCTTTCATTAAAATACCCACTTTATATAAAATATACCCCACTATATACCCACATACACTCATAACTAATTAAAATACAATATATATAAAGAGAGGGGACCCACCATTTATCAAACTCACATATGTGAGTTTCTCACCGAAGTGTGACAAAAAATGGGTGAAACTCACCATGATAGTGGAAGTCACCCAGGTGAGTTTTGGGGGGTGGGATGGCACTCACGCGTGACTTCATAAGTCACCTAGGTGAGTTTTGCCAAACTCACCTCCACTCCGTCCAGCCTAATCGTTTGGATGTTTTGTATTTGTTTGAATGTTTATATTTGATTGTTGTGTCAATCCATAAACTTACATTATTATGATATGATGTGGGAAACCCTAAAAAAATATGTATACTATATAGTGATTTAAAAAGATTGATTTGTTGCCTTCTTTATGCAATAAATTTTAAAAACACAAATTATATGTTTTCACTTTAACCATGGCACTGAATCAATCAATCTACAATCAACTTTTAATGTCTTTGCATTATTTTTAGAAATCCTTCATTCTATATAATGTAGCATCCATTGTGGTAATGTACACAACAATCTTCCTCAAATCACATTTTAATAACGAAAAAACTATGTCTACATTTGTTGCAGGTTATATCAATGATTTGTCTACTGTGAAAGACAACATCAAATTGGGGGTTCGAATTCTTAGGGACTTGGATGCAGGAAGTGTATGGCAAACAACATATGAAAAATATGGAGTTGATTATTATGGATGAACATGTAAGTGATAATATGTTATTGTTATAATTATGTTAACCTTTGTTGCATGTTCGTTTATCATATAAGTGCATATTTTGATTACATGTATTTTCTAGAATACCAAAATGCAAGTTATGGTGAGAATGACTTTGGTGAACCAATTTAAGCACAAGTTAGAGGAAGGCAAAGTTGTTACCCTACAGAGATACAGTCTTGGGGAAATACAACCCAAGTACCGTATGGTGAACAAAGCTTTGCGTTTTAGCTTTTTGTCTAATACCGATGTGAAAACCTATAATGATTAGACCGGATCACTATATGGGTTTGATTTTAGAGGTTACAATACGATAACTTAGCTGCAACAAGAATAAGATGGTCAGTTTGGTATGTATTGACAAAAATATTTTAATTTTAAATTTCATACTCATTTTTAGATTGCTGATTGTATTTTATAACCTTTCTAAAATTGCCTTTCTAAATATTTCATTTACAGATGTGATTGGCCATGTCATTGCGTGTGAAGATATGGACAACTATGACAAAAATGCCAAATCAGGGAAAAAAACCACTTACATTGGTTGATGCTAAGTACGTATTGTATATATTTTTTTGTCGTATAAGAACCAAATTCATCTATATACATATTGGTATTTATATGATATGCATTGCTTTTGTAGAGGCAACGAACTGAAATGCACTTTGTGGAGCGATTTCGCACAAAAATTTAGTGACTTTTTGAGTACGTGCTCAGATCATGCTAAATCATCATGGTTCTTCAACTGGAAATGATGAAGATGTGGGACAGTAACATCTAAAATAATGAATACAAATATTATTTTTTTATTATGTTTTGTACCGTATATTTATGTAACGTAATATATTGCTTATTACATCGTATTACAAATTATAATTTTAATATTAAAGGTCAGGATTACGTTTTCAATGCATAGTCCGGCCCGACCCGCCCATATCCGGGTTAGCATTAAATGTTTTGCCATACCCGTTCAATACCCGGTCCGACCCTCCATCCCACTTTCTCTAACTCAATTATATATTCCATCCATCTCTCCTACCTCTCTTATTTTCTAGATCTTTCTAGCCTCCTCTCTCACTCACATATTCAATCCACCTCTATGAATCTATACACAAAACCTTTCACTTCTTACAATAAAAAACATACTAAATAAACAAAAAACTTGAGCCGCCGTGACTGAGTTTCCGCAAAAGAGACCCACATAAGAAGGCGCCGCTGGGGAAAACATGTCCGCCGTCAGTCCTATCGACAAAATGTAAAAAGTGGATTTACAGAAGGTAGATTCTCTTTATACCTAAATATCTAATTTTATTTATTTGTTGCAATATGAGAACTTCTTGATTTTTTATGTTTATTTTGTGATTTTATTAATGGTTTATGCATATTGGTTAACGGGTGTTTGTTAATTTAATCTATAAATGTAAAGGGTTTTGATCTTGGATTAATAAGAGGCATAATTGTGTTGGTGTATGTGAGGAAACTTTTGTTATACATTTGGTAGTTATGTTTTAGGATGTAATCGGTTTATAGTGTCGGTGTACTGTGATGAAAGGGTTTTTGAGAGTGCGATGCTGAACAATAAGCACTTTGATGATTCAAGTAGTTGTTTTTATTTCGCGTGAGATTTTAAGTTATTCTCCGTTTTTACTTCTTTTCAATGTACTTAAGTATAAAATAAAATAAGCCGAAAGTTAATTGAATTTTATCTTTACCTTTATGTAGTTCCAAGCATAAGGAAAAAATACACATGGACACGCCGTGCGGCTGCAATGAAACTTAAACAAGGTGATAGAATGGCATGTGTGGATATTAATCATATTATCCATAATATTATGCCATTCTATCACATGCCATTCTACGGGTTATGTTAAGTTGATTGCACATCTGTGTTTGTATACCATAATATTCTGCATATTTTTTGAAAGCTCATATTGTTATACCTTTCTATCTGCAATGTAGGACCCTGCACCTGATCCACTGTCCCAAAGCAGACAAGTATAGCGAGGACCTCAGAGGACTTCTACTGGTGTAACTTCCGATATAAACAAAGCATCTTCCACCACCAATATTTTTGACGATATCAACTCACTTTTTCGAGGTATAACTTTAACTATATTAGTTTTGAACTCTGTATATAATTCAAGCTATTATAGGAAGTGGCTTTAGTGCCTCCACAAAGGTCGAACGTAAGTAAAAGTAAAATCAGTATTTGATCTCATCACTAAAGAATGATGCCATAAAACCAATATCTTCTGAAGTGGCTTTAGTTCCATATCTTAAGAAGATATTGGTTTTATGGCATCATTTGTAACATTTCACTTTGATATATGTCATTTTTAGGGTAAGAAAGTTAGCGTTGAATGTATGTTTTGATGTTGTTAGATGATACAAAACTATCACCCGATAATATTTTTTTGTTAGACTACTTAAAAGGTTAACGTATTTTGTGTCACACCCCTAGACGGGACGGAATACGTGACCGGAGGCGTGACTTTATTGAGCATCTCAAGTACAAAGCATAAAGAACGACCTCTAAGGGTACGTTTTAAAAAATAAACACCG
>BQNB010039010.1:42500-48353 GCA_026074375.1 Tanacetum coccineum | reverse complement strand
ACTTTTTAGTTTTGCCCGAGACCCGAAAACAAGCAGAAAGTGACTGAAATACCCTCGCAAAATTTTAGATAAAAAAACAACGCGTAGCGACACAAAAATAATTAAATTTATATTTAATTATCACAATTTATTTAATAAAAAAAATTAATAAATTATTTAACATTTTATTGAAAAACATTTGTTGAAAACGCGAACACTTAACTTAAAGTTTCACTTTACGGATGAAATTTACCGGATGACTACACAATAAATCACAAACATTTTTAATTGAGTTTATAAAACATTTATGAAATAATATTCGAGTGAGTACTCGTTTTCGTGGGAAAAATAAATTGAAAAACAATGGCGCAAGTTTCGTGTCTTGAATCAATCGTTAACTATCTTAAACGAGTCCCGAACTATTAATTCACAAAAATTTACGCTTTAGGTCCCTGTGAAAATATTTACAACCTCAACCTTGAACTATATTCAAGTTGCCACATTTTTTTGAAAGTTTCATATATATAAGGAAACCTAATTAGGGTTACTCATTTTATAACAAAGCCTCCACTTCCTCTCCTCCTATTTTCCGTCGACTTCCTGCCAAACTCCGGCGAACCCACCGCCACCATTGCAACCATGCCACCACCTTCATCACCACGTCATCATCATCATCTCCACACCAACTCCACCTCGTCACCACCATCACATCGACACCACCACCATTTTTACCATCACCACCGCACCACAATCACCACCATCGTCACCCCTTGTCATCACGCCACGCACCACAACCACCCCACCACACTCACGCCACCAGTAGGGTGCGCTTGGTTTTCCTTAACACTACAAGATGGTGCGTTGGTTTATCAGATCCACCAATAGGGTGCGTTGGTTCGCTGTACAACCACCCCTAGGGCTGCGTTTGGGTGGCAGCCACCACCATAGGGTGCGCTTGGTTTTCGATTCACCACAAAAGGGGTGCGTTTGGTTGATCATATCCACAAAAGGGTGCGTTTGGTTGATCATATCCACACCAAGGGTGCATTTGGTTTTCATATCGGCACAAGGGTGCGTTTGGTTGATCATATCCACAAAAGGGTGCGTTTGGTTGATCATATCCACACCAAGGGTGCATTTGGTTTTCATATCGGCACAAGGGTGTGTTTGGTTTTCATATCGGCACAAAGGGTGCGTTTGATTTTGATAAAAACAGCACCAAGGGTGCGTTTGGATATGAGTTTAGCACCAATGGTGCGTTTGGTTCTGATAGAAGCACCACGGGTGCGTTTGGTTGGCTGTGAAACACCATAAGGGTGTGTTTGGGTGAGCAGAAAACGTATAAAAGGGTGTTTGGCTTAGCAGAAACTGCCAAAAGGGGTGTTTGGCGTAGAAGAAACGATCAAAAGGGGTGTTTGGCTTAGCACAAACTGCCAAAAGGGGTGTTTGGCTTAGTAGAACTGCCAAAAGGGGCATTTGGCTTAGCAGAACTGCCAAAAGGGGCGTTTGGTTGGCTGTGTAACAGCCAAAAAGGGGGCGTTTGGTTTTAGCAACAACCTTTAGGGCGCGTTTGATGGTATTAAGCGACTAATAAATCATATTACAATATTTAGTAATAAAATCGGATCTAAATGGTGGTTTAATGGTTAAATAAATATGCTATTTATTATTTTGTTTTTGTGTTTACAACACATGAGATGTGTTTGGCTTTGCTTATTTATAATATCTATCTAGTCTCGTTTATTTAGATATATATTGAAACACGAGGGTATTTGCAATGCGGATTTGATTAAAGTGGAAAACGTTGAATTTTGTAAAAATGAGAAACGTTGTATAAACAAATAGGTCATGTCGAAATTTATATAAATTTCTACACTTAATAAATTTCACTATAATTTCTATTATTTTAGAAACCCGATAAAAGGACGAAGTTATATAGTCTTTAAGCTTATTAATTTGTAATTATACGATAACGGTAACCCGGTAATCAAACGAGAACTATACTTTTACAAATGAGATAACTATTTTAGCTACAACCCGTCAAGAAAACGAAATACTAAATTATAAAATATTATTTTATAATTCCCGACTAGAAGATAAAGTTACAACTTTGGTAAAAGCTTTGAAAACATCGTTTACATAATTCTCAACTATAAAACGTGCGTTACTTTTATAATAAGGACTCTTTATTAACTCACATGGTGATTTCCGAACACGTGTCGAATTATTTAGTTTCTTTTATTTTTATCATCTTTCTTATATAATACTTGGAAAGTATTATATAATTAAACCATTTTATTTTAATTGTCACCTTTTAGATATAACACATGTCGTGTATAGAATATCGCTTCGAGTTTTCTTTTGGTGTAGTATCTTGTTATATAATTCATGGTATGAATTATAATTACTTAGTCATTTTGTCATGTATATGGTAATTTATATAGTATATATACGAGGAATATATTACACCCTGTTGCGTATCTTCTTCTTGATTTATTTTATTTAACCAACCACCAAGCTATTACAACTTTAAATCTAAATATTTTATCAACGTGTCGCGTTGATGTACTCATTCATCGGAAAACCCAAATACATTATCATAGGCTAGTAGGATATAACAGTTAAGATAAACTGCAACTTCTTGGTCAAGCCGTTCCAGTTTCCGTTTTGTCTGGCACTTAATATGCGCATTCCTGCCAATCATTCTACAACATCGAGGTGAGTTTATAGCCCCGTGTTTTACTTGTTTTACATATATTTTTGGGGTGAGAACATGCTTGTTTGAAAATGCATTTACATGGTTGATTACAAATTGGTTTACATACTCATTTACATAGCTCGCTATGGGATACATTATTTGACTTTATTTTTGGTCTCAAATGCATACTTTACTTTTGAAAAGATTATGAATTAGCTTAGGCGGATTGAACTAATAACTACAAGTAAATGCCCGGGTGTTCTTGGAAGGGACACCTGTGAGGGGTACACATCATTAGTTTCCCCGGTAGTTCTTGTGAGGGGACACATGCAAGGGTACAACTATCATTATTGCCCGGGTGTTCTTAGAGGGGACACCTGCGAGGGGTACATATTCATTACTGCCCGAGTGTTCTTGGAGGGGACACCTGTGATGGGTACATATGGTTTTCATTACTGCCCGGGTGTTCTTGGAGGGGACACCTACGATGGGTACATAGAGCATCGGTTTCATGAACTTAGAGTAATTGTAATCATTGTTTTATACACATAGGAATATTTACGTTGCTTTGAATAAAGTGGCAATACATACTTTGGACAATTGCGGTCCAATTTTCATACGTACATTTTGTGACTATTTGGGGATTGAAATGGTCATGCATATTTTACAACTCTTTGATTTCTAAAAATCATACATACATTTTGGAAGAACATTCAAGGATTGAAACGGTCATACACGCTTTACAGAACTTTGGTTCAACATTTATACTTACAAAAACCTATGAACTCACCAACTTTATGTTGACCCTTTTAAGCATGTTTTTCTCAGGTGAATTAGATGCTTGGCTTACTTGATGTGCACTGGAGTCTAAATTTGACAAGATTTCATTCATGGATTTCTACTTACATGAAAATGATCAAATCTCGTTGTATCATTTTCAAGTTTTTCATTGTGATGCAATTATGGGACAAGTCTTATATCAATTTCAAGAAAATCAACGAGATTACTTTTCAAACGACACATTTAGAGGTCGTTCTCTTGTATCTTGTGCTGTTGTATTATGAAGTAACGCCCCCGGACATATTTCTGCTGCGACACATTTTTGGGGGTGTTACATGTACTATGATTTACGAGACATATATTGGTGGCCTGGAATGAAGAAGGATATCACTTTGTATGTAAGTAAGTGTTTGACCTGCTCTAAAGTCAAAGCAGACCACTAGAAACCCTCGAGATTGCTCCAACAACCAGAGATTCCCGAATTAAAATGGGAGAATATCACTATGGACTTCATAACCAGATTACCGAGAACCAGTAGCGAACACGACTCGATTTAGGTCATTGTCGATCGACTGACCAAATCTGTGCATTTCTTAGCAATCCGTAATGACTACAAGACGGAGAGGCTTGCAAGATTGCACATCAACGAGATCATAGCAAGGCACGATGTGCCCGTGTCAATTATATCTGATCATAACAGTCATTTCACATCACGATTTTGGCAATCGCTACAGAAAGCATTAGGATCGCAACTGGATTTGAGTACTCATTACCATCCCCGAACCGATGGTCAGAGTGAGCGTACCATTCAAACTTTGGAAGATATGCTTAGAGCTTGCGCAATTAATTTTGGCAGTAACTGGGATACTCATCTACCATTAGTAGAATTCTCGTACAACAACAATTACCACAAGAGCGTGAAATGTGCCCCTTTTGAAGCTTTGTATTGAAGGAAATATCGAACGCTCATAGCTTGGGCAGAAGTAGGAGAAAGCAAGCTAATTGGACTAGAAATTATCCAGGAGACCACCGACAAGATTGTTCAAATTAAGGAAAGATTGAAGGCTGCACGTGATCGCCAGAAGAGCTATGCCGACAATCGACGAAAGCCGTTAGAGTTAAGTATTGGTGATAAAGTACTACTCAAAGTGTCGCCCTAAAAAGGCGTAGTACGTTTTGGCAAGAGAAGTAAGCTTTCACCAGGATACGTAGGACCGCTCGAGATTGTCGAGCGTGTTGGTCCTGTAGCTTATCGATTGCGCTTACCACAAGAACTTGTAGGCATTCACGACACGTTTCACGTGTCGAACCTGAAGAAATGTTTGGCCGATGTAAATTTGCACGTACCGCTAGAAGAGATCAAGATCGACAAAGGACTACGCTTCGTTGAAGAACCAATTGAAGTAATAGACCGAGAGGTCAAGAAGCTGAAACAAAGTAAGATTCCCATTGTGAAGATTTGTTGGAATTCCCAATGAGGACCCGAATTTACTTGAGAATGAGAGGCCGAGATGAAGCGCAAGTACCCGCAACTATTCGCGAGTGCTAAACCTTAGGACAGACAAATGGAACTTCGGGAAGCAGTTCCTTTTAACGGGGGATAACTGTGACATCCGTCAATTTTTGAGGTCAGTAACGAAAGCAAACGTATGATAATAGACTTCTTTATTTATTTATGGACTCACTTTTCGGATTTAAGGTCACTATTTATCCTGAGCTTTAATTTTATTTTCTAAATTTTATAGATTTTGGTATGTGCTTAATTACACATACCCTTTTCCATTAAAAACGGGCTTAAATGACTAAAAACGTACCAAAAATACATTTGATCCATGATTTCTACGGGTTCTTCTACAAAATAAAGCTTGTCATCAATGTGGAGTCCATCTAACGAAACGGCTAATGGTTCGTCGGCATAACACTTCTTCAAGTTGGATACATCAAATGTATTGGGTATCTGTCCCAACTCGTGAGCAGCTCACTTGTAAGCAATGACTCAACCTTAAGCCAACACTTGAGAGATCCAACATATCTGGGGTGTTTAACTTCCCCCTTTGCCAAAACTACTACTCCTGTTCGCCCAAGGCGAAACCTTAAGCATCACTCTTTCTCCAACTTCTCCTTCAGTATATCCTTCCTGATCATACCTCCTACATCTTCGTGTTTGAGATTCTCTGGGTGTTTCAGTCTGAGCATTCAAGATTTGTTTAGGAAGATCCAAGCCAATAGTCATAACTAAGGCTCGAACTCTTATGTTTATCCGCGCTTTCCCTGCTCAAGCATCATACAACATGTGCTTTCCCGATTGATAACGAAATTTATATCAGGGTGATGTCGTAACTACTAAGCTCTATGTGTATTATGGGAGAACGTTGTAAATGGTGATTGGTATATCC
>BQNB010039010.1:0-32500 GCA_026074375.1 Tanacetum coccineum | reverse complement strand
ACACACAATCTTTTGTATATATCTATGCAAGACCTTCATAGTAATCTACATACTATAATATGAACACGTATATGAATCATGTAAGCATCTAGTATGACCAACTAATGCAACAAACAATGTATGTATGTCCCGTAAAAACCCTTTTAAAAATGTGATCGTTGAAAATGGTTATAGTCTAGGTAAGATATGCAACCTAGTTCTCTAAATAAAAAATGGCTCTGATATATCTATCTTAACACCTCCAAAAATGGAGGCTCTTCGGAAGTAGTTTCTGGCAGAGAGTGACTGGTCATAATACCACTTGTACAAGTCATGAGAAACGACCTCTAACTGTGGTCGGGAAAAGAATCTTGAATTATTTAGACTCCAATGCACATAACATAATCCAAACATCTAATTCACCTAAGAAAAACATGCTTAAAAAGTGTCAACATAAAGTTGGTGAGTTCAATAGTTTTATGTAGTATAAATGTTTGAACCACATTTTGTAAGTATGATGACCAGTTCCAATCCTGTAGTTCCTAAAAATGTATGTATAAGAATGTTTGAAATCAAAGAGCGTAAAGTATGCATGACCATTAAATCCCTAAATAGTCACCAAAACGTATATATGAGTGTTGGAATTCAAAGAGTTGTAAAGTATGCATGACCATTTTAATCCCCAAATAACACACAAACGTAATGTATGAATATTATAAACAAAGAGTTGTAATATGCCATACCATTCTTATAATCCCAATATCACAAAACTCTATGCATGAGTGTTTTGTAAAATATACCTGACCATATTCGAAACCCAAATAGTCACAAATGTTATGTTGTGTGGACCACCATTGAGGTCAAAGTAATGTATTACCCACTTATTACCCGCCACCTCGAGATTCCTGTGTGATAAAAAACAATGGATTTACGAAATTACTCTAAGTTCATGAATCTTATACTTAGACATCCGTATATATGGCCACTTTATTCAAGGGCACCGTAGTTATTCAAGTTTCCTATCTTGCCATGCTCCGACATGCTATAGCGCACACACACTGGCTCGGTAGTTTCGCCACAGTGATAGCTACTCCCCGAACGGCGGACTTCACACCCGAATAGAACTATTTTTATAACATTCGCTTCACACCTCAGGTAATTTACAGTTCCGAAACCGCTTAAACCGCTAATCCGTAATCATTGGGTAAAGTAAAGTAATGTCAGTTTTTTTCAAAAATAAGTGAAACAAGCAATGGTAAGATTCACTCCAAAATAAGTCAATTGAGTATGTCAGACCAGTGTGTAAAACAAAAAAAAAAAGTAAAAAAATAAAAACACGAATGCAGCTGCACAAGTTCACACACAAATTTCAAACCAATCATGTCAATGTGCGTGATTATTAACAAGCATGTTCTCACCCCCAAAAGTTGTAAAGTATATTGTAAAACAGTAAAACATGGGGCTATAAACTCACCTCGAGTGAATGATAATCCAAGTATAACAAAATGCGTCACAATAATGACTGAATGCAACCTAATTAAGTACAGGTCGTATAAGTACTAAGCACTTTGATTAACTAATACCATATATAATTATATATAGCTACATCACCATCTAATTGTATTTGTGAAATAACATTTATAAAGTAAAAACATTGATAAATAGCAATTAGTAATAAAAAATGGCGTAACTTACTCCCCGTTTAAGCCGTTTGTTTACGTTTCACTATGTCCACAGCACATTCAGATTAAGAAGAAGTACCAAACTATGACATTTTTCATATTTTCAACCCACTGGTGAACAATACTTTTTACTGTTCAAACACTTTTATAAATTTATTTTTATAAATTTAGTTATCGTAAAACTCGTATCTTGTTCGTTTTAACTCCGATTTTAGTGATTCTTTTGGGCACGTCTTCGAAATTAAAAGTTTTATCTAACTAATTTATTTTTCCAAAATGTATCTAAGATGAATAGTGATCTTTTTTATTGTTCATAGTTTAATAAAATTACTACTTATATAAACTTAATTCACGTATACTCAGTGAAAAATTCTACTAACTCCTTCGTTATTGATCAAAAAATTATGATTCTTAAGGTTTTGAAATCCTAAAAATATGTTAATATCTGAGAAAAATATCCAACCTTTTTACTATCAGAGGTGCATTGGTAATGAGTTTTATAAAATTTCTTTTAGAAACTACGTTAATTATACGTATAACTTGTAAATTACGAGGTCCTCGGTATAAAAATACATTTTGTCGAGTGTCTTAACTTTTGGAATCCTCATAGAGATTTAGTATTGTATAAAATAAATAAAATAAATGCTTTATTTTTTGAGACATTCTAACAGAAGGCGGTTGTCATTTTGCTTAAAATGTGATTAAACATAGTACTTATGTAACCTTTGTAAAGGTTTGTGACACTTGGTTTACAAGTCTATTACAAACACTGACTTCCACATTGTATGTACATCCTTAGGGGTCCTAGCATGAGTTGTCAAATATTAACTCAAGAATCACGATGACCCATAAGGCTACATAATGAGTTGTTGAGAACAGTCTTAAATACACCTTTAGAACTAGGTTATATATCTGTGAGATATACACAAACCAAAAACTTATACTAAGTAATAATTTTCCATTCTCACATGTCCTCTTAAAACAATATAGCACATGACAATGTATATCATACAATGATCATAATAAAAATCCTTTTACATGTAAATAGTTTCCTAGATGGTGATTAACTACATACCATATCTTACACATAAAATCAGAATGTAAAGAATTAAGGTGTTTCGATACACCTTAATCTGTGTAAAGATGAAGAACCAACAATGTCTACACCCATGTTTAGCATACAAAAACCCTAGCTTTCCAACACCTTTGAAAACCCTACTCCAAAAGAAAACCCGAATATTGAACCGCCGTTCGAGCGAAACACTGGGAATACCAACCCAAATCCTTACTAAACAACCTAGGATATCTTAGATATGTTTAGGATTTAACTTAGAATTGGTGGAAAATAAAATTGGTATGGCATTATATGTTTTTATGTTTGTGCCGTAGGGTTTGAGAAGGAGAGAAAGAGAAGATTGTGAAGTTGCTCACCTGAGAAAGGAAATGCTGTCTGTATCTTCTAGTTGCGAAGCTTATGTACGGATGACGACTTCAGTCACGATGCTTAGAAAGTCGAGGACAAGAGAGGAAATTCAAGAATGTAAAAACCGAAGTTACGAGTCATAGTTGGTAAAACAGAAAGATTGAAATTGGTACACAGACTTTTAGCAAGATTTGTCAGATAGTTATTTCTCTTATATCTCATCCATCACCGCACATATATAGACTATACTATGAATCAGATTTTGTAATTTTTGAGTATTGGGATATAAAATTGTGGGTATTTTGTTGAAGCGTAGAAAAGTTTTGGTGGTTCCGGGAATGCCTAAACGTATTTTAATCCGTAAAATAAAAAAAAAAAACCCGTAAACCCTTTGACGTATCCAATAAAAATAAAATGTGTAAAGTTAATAATTATCCTCTAAATAATTATCTAACACTTGCTTGATGTAAACATTTAATTATTTGATGCCCGTTACATTGAGACAGATAATTTTTAGCTTACCGATTTAACTAACAAAAAAAAATTTCAATTTAAAAGCAAACGTATACAATACTAAAAATAAAAAGTAAATTTATTAACGACGTACAATGACCCTAAAACACGAGGTGTTATATTTTAAATCAACATTATTAGCAAGCAAAAAATGTCTGTTCTATAATCTTAGATCTCTAATTATTAATAGAATCATACAAATCGTTGTATGCTTTTCAAAGTCTTATTTTCTTACGTAATTTAGCCAACACTAGGTTCTAATTTGATGTGCATTGGGTTTCAATACATCAATTTCCGGTTTAATATGGGCTTTTATTACGTTCAATTCAAAATTTGACAAGGTTCCCCTGTGGTTTAAAACGTGATTGATATTTAAGGTGGAAGAGCAATATAATGTGCTCCATTCTTGAAAAATCTTTTGTGAAAATCGCGAAACGGGTCTTTTTGAGTAAAATATTTTCAGACTTGAATGGATTGTTTTGAGTAGTCAGTTGTCTGGTTATCAGGTGATGAATTAAGCATATGACTTTTAACTTGACATTGTTCAGGATACTGGTCAACCCTACCTTCATTAATGATTTTAGGTTGCTCAGTATGCTGTTGTCCTATAGCAAAGATATTACATTAGCTTCAATTGTACCTCAGCCATTGGCTCTTCGTCATAAATGGGTCTGATTATCTGTATCATCAACAGATTATCATTCCAGACCCACTTGCTATTGACATCTTGCACTGCTGATCTTTCCACTGCTTTCTGTGACAACAATCATCATTCACCACTTTACCGCGTGTCCAATCTTACTCTCTTACTCTGCATCTGTCTTTTATTCACCCTTCTATCATACTCTTTAATGACGTTGTTCTTTCAGCAACGAATTTCTTAACATTACCCATGTGTTGGAGTAGTGTATCTTTGAAGTGTTTAACCTCGATTCCAGTGTATTCAACAAAGTATTTGTTTGACATTTGACTGTCATAATCCAAAGTAAACTTCAAATCGATGAATTTTTGAAACTGTTTGTTGATCACCCAAAAGGCACCATGGATCCATTTTTTGAAATTTATCTTGTCAAGTTTGCTTGTTGTAGTTGAGCCTAACGGTGAGAAACGCGTATTGTGAAAGTCTCATTCGCTTGACCAAAAGTGACATGAATGCCCGTTTGAATCCATGTTCGATACGAGTGCCTTTTAAGTCCTCTTTAGGAAGAACTTGAAGGTGTGAATGAAGAGATCGAAAATATGCCATGCATCTTTCTTTTGTTTTTGACATCTTGTATTTGATTGCATGCACATCTTTTGTTTCGAAGCAAGTTGCTGTTCTTGACTGATTTGCTGATGCAGTCTCTAAATTACTGTTCTCTTCTCAAACAAGTGCTTTGTATGACAACTAAAATCAACTTTCATGAACAACATTCAATGCTGGAATTAGATTTGAATGATCTTCTTATGTTTGCATCAACTTCTTTTGTTTCAACACTTGTGGAGTTCGTTGTTGATGAAGAGTTATCTTATGCATGTATTTCCCAATGGAATCCTTGTTAAAGATCATTGCATCGTAGAAGGATTAAGCATTAAATCTTGTATATTTCTGTATACACGCTTTGAATTTTGAATTGAAAGCATTTTCAAACGTTGTTCTGAGTTTTGTCAAAGTAGTCTTGTAATCAGTCTGAGAAATTATTTCTTTGGTAAGATGTTGTTCTAGTAAATCCAAGTCTTGAGAGAATGTTCTCTTGAAGATATGCACGGTACCAAAATCTTGTAAAGTATCTATGAGAAACTTTAATTGTGACTGAGTTGCTCGAAGACTGTTCATACATTTAATTCTTGAAAGTTGTGTCTTCTCTTGAACTTTAGAAATTGAACACGAAGAAACTGTGTCATTCTGAAGAACACTTGATGTTTGAGATGGCAAATTGGTATTGGTATTTGACATTTTGATGTTGTGAATGGATATCGGATCTTAAGGAGATAAAGTTGTGTTGTGATGACGTTTAAGTTCAAATTCGGTTTTAGTTGTGATTAAACAAGTCCGGTTAACAAATTCAGTAACAAATTCGGTAACTAAATTCGGCAACAAATTCGGAAGAGTTGTTCGATATCGGACGAGACAGAAATTCATCGGACACTTCTTCTAAAATTTCTCGGATACTTAGATCTCAGACAAAGTAATTTCGGTATCTTTATCGGTCAACACTTGTCGGAAAAATCTTAAACAATTACAATCACGGTTACAAATTGAAATTGACTAACAAGATTCCTATTACAACTCTTATGCTTATAGCTGAGAATGAAATGAAATCCTAATACACACTTTTCGATAAAACCAAAAAACGTGTGCACTAATAAAAAAATTCAATTGATCTAAAAGAAATACTATGATAAGAACTACAATTTCGATATTAAAATTCAAATTCGGAAGTGAAGAGAAAAATCACAAAAACATTGTCGCCTATGGGGTTCGAACCAAGGACCTTAACTAACACATACTATTCCAAATTAACACTAATAACCAACTGAGCTAGTGTAGTGTTTGTGTTGTGTTTTCTCAAAACTCGGTAATAATACACAAATTCAGAATAGTATACTCTTACAAATTCGGTTTAAAAAAAACTTGTAAAGTGACACTCACTAGAATCGAACATAAGACCTTCCGTATCAACTCTTAACACAATCACACAAACCAACTGAGCTAGGACTCATTTTGTTTTATACTTTTCCAAATTCGGTATATGTATGAATTCTCTATGAACTAGCTTATCTCAATAACACATTCGGAATAGTACGGTATCTTGACAAATTCGGTGTCCCTTTTTTTTAAAAAACAAATTCAGTGTACTATTTAAACTCGAAACATATGTTTTGATTGATAAAAACTAACCGAAAATTTTAAAAAACAACAAAAATGAAAGTTTTAATACTCCTAAACTTTAAACAAGATAAAACCTTGAGTAGTTAGGAAGATCAAAACTCACTTTTGTAAGTTTTATAGAGTTTTTGAACCAAAAAAATTTAAAAACCACATGAACACAATAATATTACCCCCTTGGGATACCACGTGTTATCCCACTATTTATCTATATCACAACAATAAGTGATACCAATAATCAATAAGCTAGAAAATTAGAGAGAGAAAGTAGAGAAAGAAACAAGAGAAAAAGATGGATAATATACCCTTGAGCCATAAGTGGCATGTGGGCTTTCTAACTTGGGTTGGGCTTGGCTTATCTTGGGCTTTGAGCCCGAAACATGGATAATATTAGATTACAATGCAAGCCCATTTAACCTGACTAGCCTATTACTTAAGAAGACTAATTACGACTAATAAGACCGATAACATTCTTGTTCGACTTATATAAAACTAAGGCTCACAGCAACCATGCTTCTTGTAAGCATGCCTTTATTAGGATGACCAATTATATTCACAAGTTTAATGTGTTGATCTCTTAACCATCTATCTAGAGCAATAGGATATGAACTTGTTGATGCATGATGGGTACTGAGAGACTAAGGTACATCAGGGACTAAAGGTTCAGTGTTAGGTATTGAGGTTTCAGTGTTATTCCTTAAAGATTCTTTTGTTGGTTGATTGTTGATTTGGTCATCCTGAACATTTTGTTCTTAAGTCCCTTCAATGTTTGTCAGATTAGGAGGACCTTCAACATCCTCAGTGTGAGGTGTTTCTTGCTTATTAGGCGCAATCACTTCATGGACATGTTTTTATTGTGTGAATTCAGTAAGTGAACGACCATGAGGAATGATGTAGTATGAAAAATAAGAATTTGCTTGATATTGTCTAGATGGGTCATCCTAATGATGAAATTCATCAAGAGGATATCCAGATGAATCATCTATTTCAATTTCATCAACTGGGGTATTTGTAAACCTGATGGCTTCCATACTCTCATCAAATGTAACATGATAAGTCTCCTTTATTTGTTGTCTTCTTGTGTTGAAGACTCTAAAGGATTTAGAGTAAAATAAGTATCCTAGGAAATATTCATCATCAGCTTTTGCCTCAAATTTGCCTAGATGATCCTTGTGATTATGCATGAACGCAGGACATCTATGTACATGAAAATAGTTGATATCAGGGATCCTTCTCTTAATATCTCATAGAGAGTCTTATCAAGTCTTTTGACTATGATTGATCTTTTCTGAGTATAACAAGCTATTCTGACTACTTCAGTCCAAAAATGCTTTGAGAGTACTAAGTCATTCAACATTGTTCTAGTAGCCTCAATGAGAGTTATATTCTTCTTTTCAGCTAAACCATTTTGTTTAGGTATATAGGGAGAAGAGAAGTTTTGAGAAATTCCCTTCTCATCACAAAAACTCTTAAGCTTAGAGTTTCTAAACTTAGTCCCATTATTAGTTCTGATTTGTTTGACTTTTACATCATTTTGGTTTTCAACCATCCTGATGAAAGACATAATCATTTCAGCTGCATGACTCTTCTTCTTGATGAAGTGAACCTATGTGTACCTTGAGTACTCATCAACAATGACCAGGGTATACTTCTCATGATTTATAGACATTGGCTTAACTGGTCCAAATAAAACCATATGAAGAATATGCAAGCACTTTCTGATAGAGAATTTTTGTTTTGTTTTAAATGAGGCTCTCTTATGCTTTCCTTTTTGAATAAACAAGTGAAGGAACGCCAAGAACCTTGTTTTGCTTAGGAAGTTTATTAATATTCTTAAAATTTAGATGTGATAGCCTTTTGTGCCATAGCCAGTTTATACTTTCTGAGGCTTTGGCAAAGAAGCAGGCTCTATTTGGAGTCAGTGATGACATGTCAAGGACATAAACATCATTTCTTCTAGGGGCTATCAACATAATTTCTTTGTTAGCATTAAAGATTGTTCCTTGCTTATCATCAAACTGAACAATATATTTAGCATCACAGAGTTGGCTGATGCTAATTAGATTGTATTTAAGACCATTCACAAAAGCTACTTTAGAGAAAATTATACCACCACAATTTATTGAAACATATCCCTTAATGATACAAGATGAGTTATTACCAAACACTACCTTAGGACCCGATTTCTCTATATATTTGTGCAGATAACTCTTAACACCAGTCATACTCCTTGAGGATCCACTGTCTTGGTACCAGATGGGCTCCCTGATGTGTCTCTGCACAAATAATAAACTTGGGTTAGTTTCTCTTGTGAACCCACTTTTTGGTGGGCTATCTGGCTTTTGAAGCCTGAATTTTCTCACCTATCTTAAAGTGATCAAAATCATTATGATTAGTAGTGGAGTGTACAGTGCTTCCACATGTATTACACCTCACACCAAGACTCACTAGACTAAGAGGACTCGACTAGTGCTCCTCCTTTGACAAGAATGACACGATTGTGTCCTGAGGTAAAATGGTCATAACTTCTACATATTTGACATTCTAGGTAGTTTCTATAATCATCAGGTCTGTGATCATTGAATCCATATTGTGTGTATAGTGGGAAAGGCTTTGCCTTTATTTTTAGGATCTGTTTGGAAGGAGATACAAACTGATAAGGCTGTGCATTGTAGTTTTCACTTCTATTCATTGATGCAGTATACATGTAATGATTTGAGGTTCTATGATCCTCCATTTTGCATTTCATGCAGTAGAGAATCCTATGACAATCATTAGTTGAATGATTGGTATAGTTACATAGTTTACATTTTAGCTTTGGTTTTTAGATAGGCTTTGGCGTGGTTGACTTAGATGAGTCAGTGTTTTGAATCATGGGTTTAGATTCTTGACTCACTTTTGATGAGTCATCAGACTTGGAAGACTCAGTTTTAGGTATATCAAATTTGGATTCCTGAGTCTTTTGGGAAGAATTGACTTTTTCATCAATCAACATCTGAACAAGTTTAGTCAGTTCATTTATCTTTAATTTTTGTTCAGTGTTTTTGAATTCAGTAGGAATTGGCGAAGTAATTGGCTCAGTATCACTAACAATAAGAGGTCCTAAAACACTCTTGCTTGAAGATTATTGTGTTTCAGGCTTTGTAAGTTTCATGATACCTAAGCTAGATCTCTCCCTAGGAGAATGATCTTAGTAAGTCAATGTCATTACCTCAGAGCTTGGAGAAGCTACCTAAAGATTTTTTAGTGGAGGTAAGGGAGTTAGAGGTTCCGATCCTGACTCTTTAGTGGGTGCCTTAGTGAGTTCAGACGCTTATTTACATCTTGACTTTCAGGGACTAGAATTCTTCCAATGTTAAAGTTTGTAAGTTTGCAGTCAGGGTTGTGTCTCTCAACCCAGTCTTTGGATTTTGGGACCATTTCATGGTCATAATCTAGGGAGGAAAGGATTTTCATTCACATCACCTTTTGATGATGATCCAGTGTTCTCCACCAAGAATCTTCTTCTTTTGGTTTGGAATTTGCTCACTGATGCATTGACTTACTTTCTTAGAGCTAGTTAACCATTTTTCATTGACTCTTTTTTCTTCTTTGAGTTATTCTTAAAGATCATGATTTAACTTAATGAGTTTAGTGTTTTGAATCTAAAAAGTGACAGCATCAAGCTTGGCTTGTTTTAAAACAAGTAGATCATCTCTACACTTATTTAGTTTAAAAACTATTTTGTTATATTTTGGTAACAAGTTTAATCTCTACTCTTCAACAAACTTTAAGTCAATGTTTATATATTTGAGGAAAGTCTGCCAATCAGCATCCCCATCTATGGAAAGAAGAATATTTACCTTCCTCATGGTGATGCCGATCCATTCACCATTGCGGGCATTATTCTTTCCCATTGAGAGCTCATCATCAGCTAGAGCCATCAGTACCTTGACTTGTGCCATATTCTCATCATCTGAGACTTCTTCCTCATCCCAATCAAATGTTTCAACAATAAGGCATTTGTTCTTTGATTGAAAAGTCTTTGAGGACTGAGAAGTAGATGGACTAGCCTCAAGGAGCGCAAGCTTGCCTTTCATCTTCTTATACTCAGTCTTGTAGTCTTTTTTAATTTTAGGTTCATTTTGACTACTTTGAGTTGGTTGAGAAGACTGAATAAGTTTTGGTGTAAACTTGGGTTAAAAGCCTTTTGACACTGATGAGAAATTTGACACAGGTGAAATATAAGAAGGTTTAGACGTTTTAGAAAAACAATCTCTAAAATAATGACTTTTTTGCCACATTTGTAACAATAAGTGTTTTCGTTTGCCTTTTGACTCGAAAAATTGTTTCTTATTTTGATAAAACATTTGGAATTTTCCAAAAAGGCTCTCTCATGAAACTCTAAATCTAAGTCTTTGAGATACTCCTCACTGGTTCTCACATCTTCCTCATCATCAAAATTTTCTTGGAAATCCTGCACAATATTGTTAGAGAAGAAGGCGGTTGATATAGGAGAGTTTGAGGGAGTGGTTATGAGGGCCTTTTTGGTCTTAGGAGATCTTCTATGGATCAAGTTGTCTTCATAGACAAACCTCCTATAGATATCAGCAAGGTCAAGGGTCTAATCATGATTGGCGTTCCTCAGTCCCAGAGAGAAGCTGAGCCACTTCTCATGAAGACTATTCACGAAACTAACATTGATTTTGTGTTTAGTTAGATTCACACCATCATTGGATAGCTCATTGAGTAGAGTCTTGTAACGGGTGTAGGTCTGTGAGAGACTCTTAGAGGGTTTAGCTCTGAATGTTTGATACTCAAGTTTCAAATTCATGATCTTGTTTTCCTTGGTATAAGGGACCTTTAAAGCTGTGAACCAAGTCAGTCCATGTAGCTTTAGCTATTTCACAGCTAATGACTGAATTCGTTATATCGTCTGGTATACATAATATAATGATGATTTTAAGGCGTTGGTCTTGATGACCATCCTCCTCTCATCATTGGTCCATTGGGACTCAGGTTTTATTTCACCTTCAATATTTTTGGGTTGGTAAGGACCATCCTTAATACATTTTATGTAGTAGGGTTCCATGCTAGTCAAATAGCAAATAATACACTTTTTCCATTTATTAAATTTTCTCAACTCTAGTCTAGGAGCAATAGCAGAATCGCTACCTCTTTTTTTGTCAACTAGATGGGGTACCGTACTTTCATCAGCCTTTTTATGATCTAGGTTTTAATAACTATGAGCATATTTTTGTGTTAAAAGTTTTATAAACCTTCTGCTTTGATACCATTTGTTGTTCCCTCTTAGTTAGTAACCAAAAACTACAAAGTTATGATAGACTAACCCATGGCATGAAAGTAAAGTAATGGTTGAAAAGGTTTTGTAAAAAAGTAAATGTAGTAAGTAAATGACACAAAACTTTTCAACGTTTAACTCTTATAAAATCTTATTAAGAATTATACCCTATTGTTTGTGGAACAAAAATGAGAGTTGAATAACATTGTGTGTGTTTGTGTGATCTCTTCACTAACAACTTAGCATACCTCAAAAGTGTTATGCTAAGTTGACAACTATGTTGACCAATTGAGCTTGCTCAAGGACCTAGTTGATATTGGAGGAGTATGTGTTTGTGAAAGATACGGCTTTGAATGCACAAACTTAACCTACTCCATTTACAAGGCTTGTATATTTATACTACTTAGGTAGGGTCATACCCACATGGGTGATAAGTGCGTGTCCCAAGGTTGATTGGCCAGTACATGTTGTACAGGTTTGTCTCTATTACAATTCTATTCTAAGTATGGGACAAACACACTTTCTAAGGTCAGTGCTGACACTGACCTTGTCTTCATACCCTATTCAGGATAGTTTCACTTCAGGTGGATAAGAGCTTGGACTTATCCATTTCAAACTATCCCGCCTATTCTTCAGGCACTTATCATCAGGGACTTCTAGTTGTTGGAGATCGTACGGGGTTCAGTGAGTCTATTGCCATAACTCACTGAACCCATTGCTTTTTTGGCTCAATGACTTCATTCACTGAGAACCGCCTCACTGAATGGTTAAGTCTTTCTTGTAAACTCAGGTTGAGCTCTTGAAGGCAACTCACTGAGTAATTGTTCATTCAGTGACCTTGAAATGTTAAAGGTTATCTAACACTTGGGATATTTTGTATTCAAATCTAAGTGAAAGATCATTAGGCACTGAATTGGCCTAACAAGAACATCGTGTGTTAGTGTAGACGTGATGATTTGATGTTTGTGTGAAATGATATGTGGATCTTTTTAATGATTAAAAAGTGTTGTGTGTTGTTGGATGATTAATGAAGTATTTAAGTGTTTTGTTGTAAGTGATATTAGATACAACAAGTTATTTCGCCTAGCACAATATTTTATCTAGCCTATCTTATCTCGCCTGGATGAGCAGGAAGGTATCTTGTCTAGATTTTAACTCGCCTGAAAGTTATCTCTCTTGAGTTTAACTCGCCTAGGTTATCTCACCTAGGTTTTAACTCGCTTGATAGTTAAGTAGATGTAATCTTAACTCGCCTAAAATTTATCTTACCTGAAAGACGGTTATCCCAACTCGCTTGAAGCTTTAACTCGCCTACTAAGAACTCAGTTAGCTCGCCTATCTTTCGAAATAACCAAAACACGAGAAAATCACTTAAAACTTAATTTTTAACCGTTTTAATCCATTTCTTTTTGTAAAACAAGCTTTTATATCATTAGTACTATTATAAAAACACAAACTTTATTGTTTTTAAACACTTTTAAGTTTAGATTTGAAAAAAAACGTGTATATGAGCAACCCTCAACTCGCCTATTTAAAAAATGTAATTTTGATTCACAAAAACGCACATAAAACACTTATAGATCATCCCATAGGCTCTGATCTCAATCGTAAAATATTCATATATTATCAAATCACACAAGTATGAACTAAGGTTTTAGAGAGAGAGAGAGAGGTGGTAAGGTTTAAAGAAGATAACATAGTATGCATTAAGATAGAACGAGGTTTTGAACCCGCTCTCTGCAGCGGAACGCGGGTATCTACGTTTATATAAACAAATGTAGGCACTCTTCTTTTCTTTTTTTCATGGAAATGTACCCAGAATCACCAACATTGAACAAAAATATACATAAAGATTCCTATGTAAGCAGGATTCTATTGATTAAACATTAGATACAAACCGAAAGCATTAAACATACATACTAAAAAGCATATATTATAGCCTTTTGACCCCAAAAAAACATGATCCCGAACCCTTTCTCGGTTTCATTTTCCCTCTTCTTTGCATCTTACGTAGCCTCATTCTCATTGACCACCTTTTGATCCCAAGAAAGTGCATCCCAAGAAAGTGCTCCTAGCCGTTCCGAGTTTCATTTTCCGTCTAAAAGTTGAACTTTGTGTGAGAGAATATCCACCTGACCCTCTTCTCCAATTTATTCATTCTTATGACCATCATGCCCCTTTTTGATTCTTCGCACTTGGGTCACATAAAATTTACCTGTATCGATCCATTCATGAGTTATCGGGTCAAAAGTGATACTAAACCACTCTCAAATAAACAATCAGATTTAGCAATTAAAAGTAATACCAGTAATGATTAATTGCCTAAAACTTTGCAACCTCCAGTTTAACTTCTTCCTACGTAATATCCGATACTACTTACTCTTAAGCCGTTAATGACTGCGTATAGTTTATGTGTTTGTTTGAATGAAAACAGTGAACGCGTACCTTGAGTGTCTTCTTTACTGCTGCTTGCTCCTTCAATCATTGCGGGTTTGTCCAAGATGGCCTCGACGCTAAAGTCAGCTGATCCTTTTCGTGTGGAAGAACTAATTCCTTTGTACTTTTTCGCTGTTTCTGAGCGCGAATGACTAGTGACTTCGTCGCCGGCTGGCCTGAAGAATGTCAAATGTCTGTCTGCGGTTTCGTTTGTGACTGTAGCTTTGAAATTGTACCTGTTTTTTCAGTTAGAGTATGGTTACTTTCTTTTGTAAGCTATTGTCGTGCCTCTATATTCATATATACTTTTTTCGTCTTTTTACCTGTAAGTGGGTTAGTTTTGCTGCCTACACATTCGTACACACCATTTTCTTCTATAGCTTTTCTGGTACACTGGTTGCATTCTCTATTTTGCTTTGTTCTTGTGATCGATGCTTCGCATGTAAAGCGAACACCTTGCAGAGTTTGGGACCAATGCGATGCCCGTGTGTCGTTAGCAAAATGTACCAAGATCTTTTTCGTTTGCCTGTGTTAGAAGAGGAAGGTTCACCATGTTGTCCGTGCGTCGTTGGCGAAATAAACCAAGGTCATTTTCGCTTGCCTGTGTTAGAAGAGGAAGGTTCACCGGTGGATGGCCCTGATGATAATAACAAAAAATAAAGAGACGTCTTGAGAAATTAAGTATTTGCGCAAAGTCAGCCGATTAGTTTCAATGCTACTATTCTGCTATAAACGTTATTATGCTTGTTTCAGCAGATTGTGATTGTGATATTCAAATACGGTGAGATCTCATTGTTGTTATATGTATTCATGTTGCCGTTGTTTAATTTCATCTAGTAATGTTTGTTAGATGATCTAATATAAAATTGTTGCAAGTACTATTAATGCATACATGAGATCTGATATGTCAGATTCGGGGGTTAAAACAATAAGTAATAATAGAAAATTATGTACCTTCATGCTGCTAGATCTTGCACGTAGCCAGGCAATGAAGCAAATTTTTTTCTGAAAAAACACGTAAAGAAGATTTAGTATGTGATATATAAGTATGATTAGTATTTCGTTTGGAGTTTGAATTTGCTAATGTCGTAATAAGACCCAGAAAAACATACATCATAAGACAAAAAAGGTTTTTATAAAGTTTCATACCGCGTGTCATGGACTTTCAATATTTTATGACTTATCTCACACTACACGTATAAATTGACATTTTAACCCTTTATCATATCTTGTGAATCAAAGCAACGATGTGGACGACTATACTAACAACATCATTACTTTTCATATATGTTGGTTCAATATTTTGACAACCAAAACATTATTATCAACCGGCTTTTTACAGCTCCATACATTATTAGTTGTATGTGTATATGTTAAGTTTCACTATTAGTTGCATGTGTATGTGTTAAGTTTGACTGTACTATCTTTTCTAGTAGAATAGCAAGAGCTGGGATGGGCACATCAGATGAGTTGCCTAATGGGCTAGTGGGCACACTCAAATATTTTGAAACATATGCAGCCTATGCACATTAAAAAAGATTTTAAAAAAGGAAGACATGTGTTTCTCCAAGATAATTGTTGCTGATCGATTAGCTTTGCAACATTCTATTGAGCACCGTCACAAAGAATGTTTAAACTCGTCTGCAGCAAAAGATAATTTAGAAATTCAAACCAAGCAAGGCATTCCAACTAAAATATTTAGTTTACTGAATCCGTTAACAATAACCTCACTGAATTAGTAATAAGTAAATATTGCTAATGTGCTTTGTAAACCATGAAAGAGCTATGTGCTCAGATCAATATCAGCCTAATATAAAAAATCTCAATCATATACAATGAAAAATGAAATAATTTATAAAATTAGTCCGAAGTAATCAAAATCTGACCACTCGAATGCAGTTTGAATGACATGGCAAGCCTGGTGAATTTTGTGCGATTAAAATGTGGCACGTTAGGTGAAAATTTCTAATAGTTGCGAGTCAACCCAATCTGACCGGATGGAAACAAAATTTAAGTGTTTTGTTTTTTATTTTGCAAATATAGATGCACAAAGCCCAACCAAGAATGCAATACCTTTATAAAGGGAAATATATATGGACATGTTAGGATTTCGTATTAAACGTACCATCTTTTCTGCCATTTTGTGTTTCTAAAGTAAGCTTAACAGTATTGATTTGCGTAATTCATGTTCGTTTTAGTTAGGTTTAGGCTAAAAGAATTAACTTGAACAACCAAAACAGAGATAAATGATGAACAACCTTTAATGTTTGGGTGACTTCTTTCGAGTGACTTCTTGATCGTATGGTTGGACATAATATCAGGCTTTTGCGCGTCCGGTTTAAGCTGCAATCCAAGAATCTAGTTAGTTACAATCTGATAAAACAGTAATATTAAATAGAGAGCTGGTCAACCTCGTGAACTGTTAGGTATTAACCTCTTTGTCCGACTTCGGTCAAGCCATAGTGGTCACTGTCAAACCGGCATTTTGAGGCTTTCAAGGTTAACGCAACCTCCTAGCTGGTTATCTCCCATGGCTAATTAGCAAAAATCATGGTTGCATCTATTTTACAACAATTATATGTAAAAGCTATTATACCTAAAAAATAACTATAACATACTGGACAATTGCCAGTAAAAAAGGTACCTTATTGGCGCATTTCATACACGTGGTCACTATGCGCCTTTATCTCTTTCTCTTTTCGTTAACAAAAAAATGCACACCATCTATATCCATCTCAGATCAGCCAAAGTCTTATGGATAAGCCATAAGTTATAAAAAAACACTTATTTAATCCACAACGTCTACCATATTCAACGCCAAAAAACACCCCTCATTATCCCAAACAACACAACTCCTTATACCAGAGACTTGCAATAACCATGTCACACGTACCCCCAAACAAACCGGGTATATATAAGTTTTATTAATGAGTGAATGGGGTCAGTGTGTGAGGCCAAGATCCACTGGTGTGGGAATCACACGATACATCATCCGTGGCTGCAACCACATCTATCTGTGGTTGCCTCGCCAAGACAGATGTCTGTGAACCACGGCTCACAAAAAAACAACAGTAGAAGATTGTCGTCATCGCCTAGAAAATCAATAATATCACAATAGTTATGCAAGCTCAGGATATGAAAGTGGCGTTGATATTTTCATGCCAAAAATACACAGCTAATTGCAAGTCTACGCTTCTAGCTTCAAAAAATCTACGCGACTTACAATTTTTCCAGGAAGCAATAGAAGGGTCAAATTTAAATAGCAGGGTCAACTTCCTCAACACTAAAATCATTCTTTGTGAATGAGACTAACTTAAACCTCTTATAAAGAGGCTCATGCCTGCAAGTATGGAAGCGACACCGAAAACCCGCCATGGCTGCAACCAAGTGGTCGCCCCGCCAAGATACGGGTTTCGATACACCACGTTTACCGAAACAACAAAGGCACACAAATCACATCGGCGCCCATGAAACAACAAAGGCACACAAATCACTCGTCGCCCGTATTATATAAATTATATAACCTTAACAAACAGCAGGAACTCTGCAAAATGGCACCATCAATAATTCACCCCAATTAACAAACCTAAAACTAAATTTTCACAAAATGAAACATAAATAATTTACCCTATCAACTGAAAACAATATACCTTTCGATCCTTCAGAGATTGTAACTCAGTTAGACACACATCCGTCGATTCCAATCAAAGCCAACAAATGCAAATCCCCAACAAAACAAATTTTGTAACCTTGTTCTGTGTCTCTATCTCGTATCGAGGTGCGTTTACTATTGTTCTGAGCTAGAACTTATTTTAAAAAGCCCTAGTATATAACAGTAAGTTTTCTGAATGTGGAATTTTTTGACCAGCCGATATACAAAATAGTTAAAAAGAATTGTCACAAACCTTTCCATCTTCTGTCAGAAATAGTTGACGTGTTGTTTTAAACGACTATTAGGATGCGACAATAATAAATGAGGCTCAGATCTACGTGTTTGGTAGCCGTGCCAAACACCCAACATGGCTGCAATCACACACTCGTTGTGACTGCCGAGCCAAGATACGGGTGTGGATGAGCTGCACATAGTAAACAATAGATTATCATCATCGCCTTAATCGCTAACAATATGATGTTACGCTGCTTTTGTTTACGATGAACCTGAACAAAAGTACGCTACGCCTCACCAAAGAGGCATGAGAGCGCCTTCGCCAAAAAAAGTCATTTCAAATCGGTAGCATATTCGCTGGCAAAACACAGCCCCTCATTATTAGCAAAGACCCGCAAATTAAGCAAACATTAGCCCTCCGGCCCAAACAACTTCGTTAAGCACAAAATATAAGCAGCAGAAGTCTTATGTATAAGCCATAAGCTGAACAAAGCAACCTCATAAGGTGGTGTGCCCGTATTCTGTGATCCAAACAAACAAAAGTGCAATTTAATGCTCTTGGGTCGACCCGCCAGAAATTTCACCCACCCGACGGAACTGTCGACTAAACCCGCCTGAAAACCCGCCAGGCTGAAACCCGGGGTCCAACCATTTTTTTTTAAATTTGACCCGAGCCTTATTAATTGTTCTCCTCTTTCATACACGTGGTCACTACGTGTCTTTATCTCTTTCTCTTTTCGTTAACAAAAAAATGCACACCATCTATATCCATCTCAGATCAGCCAAAGTTATATGGATAAGCCATAAGTTATAAACAAAAAAACAGATATTTAATCCACAACGTCTACCATATTCAACGACAAAAAACACCCCCTCATTATCCCAAACAACACAACTCCTTATACCAGAGACTTGCAATAACCATGTCACACGTACCCCTAGACAAACCAGGTATATATAAGTTTTATTAACCGGTGAATGGGGTCAGTGTGTGAGGCTCAGATCCACTGGTGTGGGAATCACATGATACACCATCCGTGGCTGCAACCACATCTACCTGTGGTTGCCTCACCAAGACAGATGTCTGTGAACCACAACTTACAAAAAAACAACAGTAGAATATTATCGTCATCGCCTAGAAAATCAATAATATCACAATAGTTATGCAAGCTCAGGATATGAAAGTGGCATTGATATTTTCATGTCAAAAATTCACAGCTAATTGCAAGTGTACGCTTCTAGCTTCAAAAAATCTACGCGACTTACAATTTGTCCAGGTGGCAATAGAAGGGTCAAATTTAAATAGCAGGGTCAACTTCCTCAACACTAAAATCATTCTTTGTGAATGAGACTAACTTAAACCTCTTATAAAGAGGCTCATGCCTGCAAGTATGGAAGCGACACCGAAAACCCGCCATGGCTGCAATCAAGTGGTCGCCCTGCCAAGATACGGGTTTCGATACACCACGTTTACCGAAACAACAAAGGCATACAAATCACATCGGCGCCCATGAAACAACAAAGGCACACAAATCACTCGTCGCCGGTATTATATAAATTATATAACCTTAACAAACAGCAGGAACTCTACAAAATGGCACCATCAATAATTCACTCCAATTAACAAACCTAAAGCTAAATTTTCACAAAATGAAACATAAACAATTTACCCTATCAACTGAAAACAATATACCTTTCGATCCTTCAGAGATTGTAACTCAGTTAGACACACATCCGTCGATTCCAATCAAAGCCAACAAATCTAAATCCCCAACAAAACAAACCAACCATATAAAGCCACCAACGCCACCTGCGGACCCATCTAAGGTCACCAACGTCACCTACCGATCACCAACGCCACCCACCATAAACAGCGACAACAAAGAGGTCGGCGGCATCGTGGTGATATAGTCATTATAAATTATATTATATTATAATTTAGGGTGGATTCCGGTGATATGAGCAAGACGGAAAAAAACACAGCCTTTGAAAAAAGTGGGCATATATATTCTCAAAGGAGAATGTGGAATCCAAGTGGCAACCTTGCATCCTGAGTGGATTGAACAGAAATTAAAAAAAAATTTACACACTCGGATAGATAAGACGGTGAAAGTTCCGATAAGGAACATGTGTACTTTGTGGAGGAGAGAGAATGAGTGACATTTAATTACAGTGGCCGGGTTTCAGTCAGAGGCGGGTTTCGTTCGGGTTTCATGGTGGCACATGGTGGCAGATGGTGGTTTCCGGCGGGTCGACCCAACACACATTAAATGCTTATGGGTGACCCGGTACCGGGTTTTAAGATCCTTCAGAGATTGTAACTTAGTTAGACACACATCCGTCAATTCCAATCAAAGCCAACAAATGCAAATCCCCAACAAAACAAACCAACCATATAAAGCCACCGACGCCACCTGCGGACCCATCTAAGGTCACCAACGTCACCTACCGACCACCAACGCCACCCACCATGAACAACGGCAACGAAGAGGTCGGCGGCATCGTGGTGATATAGTCATTATAAATTATATTATATTATAATTTAGGGTGGATTCCGGCAATATGAGCAAGACGGGAAAATTCACAGCCTCTGAAAAAAGTGGGCATGTATATTCTTAAAGGAGAATGTGGAATCCAAGTGGCAACCATGCATCCTGAGTGGATTGAACGGAAATTAAAAAAAAAATTACACACTCAGAGAGATAAGACGGTGAAAGTTCCGATAAGGGACATGTGTACTTTGTGGAGGAGAGAGAATGCATGACATTTAATTACAGCGGCCGGGTTTCAGTCGGAGGCGGGTTTCGTTCGGGTTTCATGGTGGCACATGGTGGCAGATGGTGGTTTCCGGCGGGTCGACCCAACACACATTAAATGCTTATGGGTGACCCGGTACCGGGTTTTAATAAAGTATAATAATAACACAAAAATATCACTCAAAAATATCAAATAAGATATCTATCCCAAATTTACATGTAGTAGGAAAAAGCATCACATAAAAAAATCAATACTACACTTAATGTTAAACGTTTGAAAAATGACGACTTAAATTCATATAAGAATGACATAAGCTTTTTTCACAAGGTAAACATAGTAGAAAACAATGTGTAACAACGTTACTGGCTAAAATGTAGCTCTAGCTGTTCCATCCATTTAGTAGTATCTTTCATGTTCTCTATTGTATCAGTTTCTATTCGGTGTTCCGCAGAGTCTATTATGTCCAACAATGACTTAATCTCTTTAGGAACCAAGTCTACCCATATCTAATCTAGTTTAGCCGTTGTAGCTCTGAAAAGTTATTCGACATCAACATGAACATCAATTGGAGAGTTTGTGTTTGTTTCTGAATTTGTCTATAAAACAATAGCCTGATTAAACAAACACATAAATAAAAAAACACATCATTCTAACTGAAATTCTATTTGAAAGTCTATTATGTCAAACATTTATCTTGTAAATTCAACACCTTTTATATCATTCAATATTTTGCATGCCTTAAAAAAACAGATTACAAGCGAAATTGGAATTCACTACTGTTGGATTATGGTAGTCGAATGACACGAATACATTACGAATATGTGAGCCTATTGGGGGCACACACGTTAATACACGGAGAATACGTTTCATACTTCACGTTTTATATAAATCACAAGGACTATAAATGAACAACACTCGGACCCCAAGGGTGGCCGGTTTCCTATGGAGGATTAAGAGGGAGTGTTTGTTACTCGCGTGTTGCGGCGGGTGCAATTTGTTTTTGACACTTGTGTTAGAATTTAGTATTTTGGCATTTATTAGTGTTTCTCTACCCAAGAAATATAATATTTCCATTTAGCTGACCAAATTTCATAAGTAACTTCTGAATAAGTTTGCTATGAAGTGTTTTGCTTCCTGTCTGAAAGAACCTCATGAGAGTAGATGCCGCTCTTTCCACTATACATTTGAGATTGTTGATTAGTTCCATTCATGAGTTTTAGGTGTTGTTTTGAGTTTTCAACTTTCTTCACGGTTACTGTTCCCATTAGGTCTACAGACGTTAGCACTGACATGAAATTTAAAGAAATATCAGTTACCATTTATGTGTACTTTGATTGCAAATCTTGAGTATTTAACAAAACTCTTTAAGATGATCTTCATGTCTCTTTCTGAATTTATTATGTTGCTCGTATCTTATACCTTTATTTTCCAACTGCAAATTCCGTTCTCTCTCCATTTTATATTTGCGTTTCCATTTTGATGCTTCAGCTTGAGCATAAGCTTTTCCCTCTGCTGCTCGTCTTACAGCCTTATCAACGGCTATAGATACAAACATGTAAGAAAATGAGTACTATTATCCCAATATATTTCCATAAGTAGAAACTTAGAGAGAGAGAGAGAGAGAGCAAAGTTTAGAGAGAGAAAGCTAGAGAGAAGAAAAAGAGTGGAATATTACACTATGTGAGAAATGGTAATCAACACCCTCATAACCTACTAGGAGGGTTCTATTTATAGTCCAAGGCCTATTTGGCTCGTGGGCTTTCCTGACTTGGGTCGGGCTTGGCTTAAAGTGGGCTAAGAGCCCAAAACACAGACAATATTAGATTGCAATTCAAGCCTGTTAAAGCTGAATAGCCTATTACAATACAAGACTATTAATTACTAAGATGACCGATAACATTCTTGTTTGACTTAATAAAATTAAGGCTAACAATCTCCCCTAATGTTGAGGTTATCGTGATTTGACTTTATCTTAGCCTTCTTCGGTCTTGTCTTCGTCTTTTCTTGTTTGTAATGGCTTTGTTTCTTCATGCTTCATAATTTTAATCTTAAGCTTTCGTCTTTTGACTTTGAGTTCTTGAGATCTTGCATCATCTTCTTGTCTTGAATCATCTTGATTTGAATTTCTTGATCAACTTGTTCTTTTGACCGACATGCTCATACTTGTCTTGAAAGCTCATAATCTCATCTTCTTCATTAGGCTAACAATTTCCCCTATCTTGTTTGGCTTTGAAGATCTTTGATGACATTGAGGAAATTCGTGACTATTAGAGTTACGAAAGAGTATTATGACATGACTTGAGCTTTCTGACCGATAACATTCTTGTTTAGCAACAACAGTCATGTTGCTGAATGTTTGACCTTAAAATCTTAAGCATGAGCATGTGGTAATGACTCTGAATCTGCTGGAATGAGGCTGAAACACCGACGTTTGTACCTGCATTTAAATGTTAGTAATAAATAGCAGATATGGACGAATATGGCTTTGTCATTCGTCGAGATTTGGCTGCAATAAACTCTGGTTCTGTAGAGACCAACCTGTGATCAGGTAGGTTCAATTTGGAAGAACCTCATTGACAGGTTTTCCAGCTTAAAGCATAGGATCTCCTAACACAGATGTATTAGATTCACCATGCTTGCATGTTCTCATTACCAGAACGTCTCAAAGCAGACATCACGATAAGAGTGAATCAGATAGTTATTATCTTTCTGATTAAGTCGTCAATTCATTTACTGGACCAAATCAATATCCAGTTAACACAAGCTTGATTCATATATAATCTTGCAAGTCACCTACCATAGTGTTGTTTGATGATGACACTAGAAGGTTTCCATTCGTTACTGTGAAGACTAAAGAGTGTCACTCTGAATGTTCTGGCAAGATCACATAAATAATGCGTATGACTCTTTGATACCAATTCTTATATTTTGATGAACAACAAATGTTATACATGAATTGTGTCCTAATGAGATTTATAATTTGATCTCTCTTGGCTCTAGACTTGATTTTTGCACTTTGGTTTTAGTAATCGGAGGCTGGAGCTGACTACCACCTTTTTAATATCAACTAACCCGGAGTGAGAAAGTCAATAGATAATGTGTGTATCTCCGTGACAAATGAGACAAGTCTCTTTTTAGAGAAACTCGAATGGCTGGGAAGGGTTGTACATTGCATTACCGGGTCCATGATGTCTGTCTTCAATACCAGCAATCATTTTGTGATTCTGATAAATTATGTATTGGCCCGGTTTCTGCCTAAGTCGTATAGAGGGCTTCTTTCTTTAGACCCTTTATCCTTACATTTTTTTTCATTCTTCAACCCCTTCAATGCTTACCAAGACGTCATCACTAACACCTTGTTATAATTGTTCCAGTGTTAGCTCAATCTTAATCGACATTATTCCCTTATTCTCATTCATCTCCAATCATACTTAAGGACTTTTAATTTGACTATGGAATGTCCATGGATACATCCCTCCGGTTCTGGTTAGATCATAGGACTTATACCTAACATTCACCATCTTATGACTTCATCGTCATCGTGAGTTAATTGGTTGTTGGGTATAGAGATCGAAACCATAAAACCTTAAAAACCAATCAAAGTGTTTGATAGAAATCAAGACGTTTTTAACACTTTGAGAGTTTTACTTTTCGAAATACTCCCCCTACACATGTACATCGAGATTCAAAATTGTTTCGCACATGTGGGTAGAAGTTGTGCAAAGTCTTAAAAATCACATTCTTCTAGATCACATTTTAATCACATTTTCTCTCCTTATTTAAAATATTAAATCTCTTAGTATTTGAAATACCAATTGATTAAAATTTAAGACATAAAAAGTTTCATGGGAGAAAATTGTTACCACATATTTGCATGAGTTAGTGAACTTTTTCTGATTGCTCCCCTTCAACAATATATGTGAGATACCACAGAATTGAAAATTTGACATCATAAGGAAAAATAATATGACACCACAAATATGTTGAAGATGGAGTTAGATGCCTTGGTGAAAAGTTTGTATTGATCTGACATTAAAATACCACATTTTAATTTCACTGAATGTTTTTGGATATATAAAATTGACATTTATGAGAGAGTTAATACACAAAAATGTTACTAAAGTTTGCCTAAATGTTCACCTAAGTTACTAAAGTATTTTTGGTTACAAAAAGGTTACTCAAGTATACAGGTGAATTTTTTTAAGGGTAAATAAGCCAAATAATAAGCCTCTTTGTAAAAGTTCAGTAACCCAAAAAATAAATCCGTATAATTGAGTAACCTATTTGTAACGAATGATTTGTCATTGAAATACCACATTTTAATTTCACTGAATGTCTTTTGATACATAAAATTAACCTTTATGAGATGTACCCAAAATACATTAAAGGCTTTGGTTTTTTTAAAAGTTCTCCCTCAAAAATTGATCCACAAAAAAATGACATTTTTAGTACCACAATTTTGAGAAATTATCCGAGGAAGGGATTGTTGAACACATAATTTTAAAGATACCACAAATAATATTCTAGATATTAATAAGATACTACAAATTGTATTAACACAAGATTATGACATTTACAGTTCTATTTGAAATATTGTGTTCAACAATTTTGAAAACCACATGATAGAAGACTTCTCTTCTATTTTTAGAGTAAGTGCACTGAAGCGTACACTTCTCTATGACATTCGGGTCCGGGTTACAGTCTGAAGTAACTATAAGCCATATAGAAAATTAGAAATGAAATGTTTTAAAGTGTTTGAACTCTTGTTCGAACTTTATTTACATACCCGTGTCAATATTAATCGACATTTTTAAGTACGTAAATATTATCAATGCCAAGAGACATGTCAAGGAGATTCTTTGAATCTACCTGATAACATGTATAGTATTTATATTATAAAACGGGAAACCGGTGGTTATCGCAACCTAAAATTGACGAATGACAAAAACATATCATCCATATCTGTTGTTTATTACTAACATTCAAATGAAGGTACAAACGTCGGTGTTGCAACCTCGTTCCAGTAGAGTTTGATTCATTACCACATGCTCATGCTCAAGCTTTTAAGGTCAAACATTTAGCATCATGACTATTGTTGCTAGACAAGAATGTTATCGGTCAAAAAGCTCAAGTTCATGTCATAATACTCTTTCGCAACTCTGATGGTTATGAATGTCCTCAAAGTCATCAAAAATCTTCAAAGTCAAACAAGATAAGGGAGATTGTTAGCTTAATGAAGAAGAGGAGATTGAGAGCTTTCAAGACAAGTATGAGCATGTCGGCCAAAAGCACAAGTTGATCAAGAAAGTCAAATCAAGATGATTCAAGACAAGGAGATGATGCAAGATTAAAGATCTCAAGAACTCAAAGTCAAAAGACAAATGCTCAAGATCAAGATCACAAAGCATAAAGGAACAAAGCCATTACAAACAAAAAAAGACAAAGACTGAAGACCGAAGACCGAAGAAGGCTAAGATAAAGTTAAATAAAGATAACCTCAACATTGAGGGAGATTGTTAGCCTTAATTTTATTAAGTCAAACAAGAATGTAATCGGTCATCTTAGTAATTAATAGTCTTGTATTGTAATAGGCTAGTCGGGTTTAACGGGCTTGGGCTTTAAGCTAATATTATCCATGTTTCGAGCTAAATCCCAACAACAAGCCAAGCCCAGCCCATGTCAGGAAAGCCCACAATCCAAATAGGCCTTGGACTACAAATACCACCCTCATAGCATGTTAGGAGGGTGTTGGTTACCATTTCACACATAGTAATCTTCCACCTTTCTCTTTTCTTCTTTCTTTGTTTCTCTCTCTAAAACTCTTTTTCTCTCCCTAAGTTTCTTGTGAAAGTCTCATCATCTTGACTAAAGAGTGACAGAAATGCCCGTTTGAATGCATGTTCGATACGAGTGCCTTTTAAGTATTCTTTAGAAAGAATCTGAAGGTGTGAATGAAGAGATCGAAAATATGTCATGCATCTCTCTTTTGCTTTTGACATCTTGTATTTAATTGCATGCACTGTTAGCTAATAAGGCCTATAGGCCTGACCCACTTGTTTAGGCCCGTTTAGTTTCTAGGGTTATGTTAGTTTGTCTTCTATTTATTATCATGTAATCTTCATTGTTCATTGAATCTGATTATTATATTTTTAGTATTCCCTCTGATTTCTACATGGTGTCAAGAGCTATGAAGAAAAAGAAAAAAAATCGTTTGTTCCTCATTGATACGTCCGTTTGGTCCGTCTGTTGTGAGCTTGAATCCGTCTGCGTCTTTACTTGTTTGGTTACTTGTAGCCGTCAACTATAAGTGATTTTATTCCTCAAAAGAGAATGGCATCTATTTGATTGGTCCAAAGTATTAATGGGTTGGTTATATTAGTATGGATTCACTACATGTGGTTTGAGGTATTAATTATAATTAACCATATTTGTTCCATTCTTTTGCATTTTAATTGGTTTCGTAAATTCTTGTATACGAAAAAAAGGGAAGCAATATGTTTGGTTAAGTTGAAGTTGATTATTATTTAATCTTTTTATGGCATGGTGATAATTGCAACCTTTTATTTATTTCCGTTGATGGCTGTTTGGATTCGGTTTTCTTTTTTGGAGTTTGCCACTATGATTAGAAACCGTTATGGATCTTTTATTGCTATTAACATTTGGATCAGTGTTGGTATTTGGTATTTGTATTGGGTTGGATTGGTAATTGTATTGGTATCGGTATTGAATGGTTCCGGTTGCCTGGTTACATCTGGTTTTGCCTGGTTTTGCATCAGATATTGTATGTTTTTGCCTCGTTTGTCTGGATGGTTCTGTCTGCTTGAATCTGGATCTGCTGTCTGAATCTGCTGTTCTATTTGCTGTTTGTCTGCTGTCTGTCTGAATATGCTGAAGTCCGTCTGAATATGCTGCTTTGTCAGCTGTCTGCTGTTGTCTGCCTGTTCTGCTCTTGTTCATCTCCATATTTATGTGATTATGTGCTATGCACATGCCTGATCTGTTTGTTTCCTGCTGATGTTTGCTTGTTTTGCTCTCGTTCATCTTCGTATTTATGTGATTCTGTGCTATGCACCTGCCTAATCTATCTAATGTCTGTTGCTGTCTGCCTGATATGCTCCCATTCATCTCTGTATTTGTGTGATTCTGCCTGATCTGCTCCCGTTTATCTCTGTATTTATGTTGCTTTGTTTTTGGTTTTCCAGTGATTTTGGTGCATCTGTCTGAGACTTGACTGATGTCGCCTTGTTACACTTCAGATTACATCGGATTGAGACTTCGTTTAGCATCGAGTCTGCACTCTGGGACGCTTCGCTCTGTGCTTTTTTTTCAATTTTTTTAATTTTATGTTCGACAAACTCCCAATGTTCACTGTTGTGGCATTGTGAGTTTGAGGGGGGATGTTAGCTAATAAGGCCTATAGGCCCGACCTACTTGTTTAGGCCCGTTTAGTTTCTAGGGTTATGTTAGTTTGTCTTCTATTTATTATCATGTAATCTTCATTGTTCATTGAATCTGATTATTATATTTTTAGTATTCCCTCTGATTTCTACATGCACATCTTTTGTTCCTAAATCTGAGCTGCTTTCCTTTACTGATTTGCTAAATGCAGTCTCTGAATTACTGTTTTCTTTCCCAAGACAAGTGTTTTCCATGACAACTGAATCAATATTCGATGCTTGAACGATATTGATCCGAGCTTCTTGTGTCTGCATTCAGTAAAGAGCATCTGAATCTCTTGTTGATGAAGAATTGTTTCGAGCATAAATTTCTTAATGAAATCCATGTCACCTATTATTGTATATTTGACAGAGTAAGTTTCCAATGCAATATAGTTCTGAAGGCTCTCTCTTAATTTTGGATTGAAGGTGTTTTCAAACATTGTTTTGAGTTTTGTCAAAGCAGTCTTGCAATCAATCTGATGAAGTATTTCTTTGGTAAGATGCTTTTCTAGTAAATCCATGTCTTTGGAAAATGTTCATTTAAATGTAGCTACTGTAACAAAGTCTTTTAAATCATCTGAGAGCGACGTGAAGTGTGACTGAAGTGCTTTAAGACCTTTCATGTAACTTCCTTTTGAGAGTCACGCCTTCTCGTGAAGTCGTTGGATCTCTTGCTCTTTCGAAAACGAATACGAAGATAAAGTATCTTTCGTTTCCATTTAATCAAATTTGTTGTGAAATGAATTACAGATGTTAAGTAGATAAAGTGATTTGTTGTGGTTTTGATGTCGTTGAAATCGTTATTGACGTTTAAGTACTTGATCTTAATTAACGATTATATATAAAAAACTAGAAATAAGGACTATTGGTGAAGATTAAAACTAAATGGCTAAAGTTGAAAAAGTTTAAAACCTAAAGACTATTTTTAATAAAAATTAAGATTGAA
The DNA here is from genome assembly GCA_026074375.1 of Tanacetum coccineum. Taxonomy (NCBI): domain Eukaryota; kingdom Viridiplantae; phylum Streptophyta; class Magnoliopsida; order Asterales; family Asteraceae; genus Tanacetum; species Tanacetum coccineum. The sequence goes on along the minus strand of BQNB010039010.1, from coordinate 3,289 downwards.
AATGTTTTAAAGCTAAGGACTAATATTACAAATGTTTATTTAACTAAGGGCTAAAAGTGAAAATAGCTAAAATAAGAAAAGTGAACCTTTCAAAATATAAATGACCTTTCTTTGAACTTTTTCTTTTAACCTTCCAAAATTATTTGAACCTTTTTTACATTGAACCTATATAATTAAAATGAACCTTTGCAAAATTTTGGTTAACAGATTACGTATGCATGTTTTTTTTAAATTGGTCTTCTTCTCCAACAGAAACGCAAACGCAGGTGATAACATCAAATAGTTAATACTTTTTAGTATCAAATTTCCTATGAAAATGTTTGTAATTATGTTATAAATGTCTGAAACAATACTTAATCACTTATATTTAGTTTTCAGGAAAAATACGAGCATTAGATCAAGAGATACGGGATTTGGACGTGGAAATCAAGCGAAGAAGTTAACTCAAGGCCAGTTACGGCGTAACCACCCCGCAAGAGTTACGCCGTAACCAAGATTAACAAAGAAATGAGTTAGCACCATGATTTACGGCGTAAACACTCCATCATACTTACGTCGTAACCAACATCGTTAAAAAGGATGACTTATCCGAGTCATTGTTACGACGTAACATCGACACTTGAGTTACACCATAACACAATTTAAGCATGGAGAATGGAAGCCAAAGTAAGCAAGGTTATGGCGTAACACTTACATACCCGTTACGCCATAACACTTTCTATACTTATAAATAGAGCCCTCATTCGGCTCATTCAGCATCACTCCTTCCACCACAATACCAAAAAGTGAACAAGGCTTCCAGAATACGAAGAAATCCACCAGAAGTCTAAGGGAGTCATCACTAAATTGTATTTTTGTATTTAATCGTTCAAAACGCATACTGTAAGGATTATGAGTTTTTTATCCAAGATTTCCTTCATTAATTCTTGTTGTAATGTTACCATGAACGGCTAATCACTTTTAGTGCTGGCCTAGCTATGTATTTAATGTTGTATGTTATATGTTTCCTATTTAATTATGGTTTTATTAGATATCCTTATAGCCTGTCATTAATCCCTAGGTTTTGGTAGTGTTGAGGGTGGCTTAGATCTTGTTAGTTCTGTCATTAGGCAGACTAGTTGAACATGGGAATAGCAGGGTACTAGGGTAGATTTGCACCTATCCCTGGTGTAGGAATTAACTTGATTACTGCTTGTGTCTCATTAAATACTTAAAAAACACAGGAACTATTTCAAAGAGGGTTAATAATCTATATAGGCTATAGATGGTCTTAAGGATAGTTTTGGATTAATCACTACAACTTAGTTTCCCTACCTTTGTGACCTTCGGGGGATTCATGATCACAGGAAGTATAGGACAAACGTCAAATGCCAATTCGGGTCTGTCGATATTAGAACCACTAATAAAACACGTAATTAGACATTGCACAGGAAAGTATAATCATAGCAGTAGTAATGAAATGGCTAGGCTGACACGTTTTTCTCTCTGATCAATTCTATCAATTTATTTTATGCATTTACTTGCTGTTAAAGATCTCAAATCAACTCAAAACCATTTTCAAAACGTGACATAATCAAATTAGAACTAGTTAAACTTAGCTCTTGGGATGACCTCGGATTTACCAACTACTGCACTATATATGACCGGGTTCTCTGTTCGTTAGTACGTGTATCGATAGACGAGTTTTATAGATTTTAAACTTGACAAATAATTATTTAAAACAATTTACGCATCAAGTTTTTGGTCCTGCTACCGGGGAGCTAAAATTAGTTATAGTTTGATTTCTCGTATTTATTTACTAATTTTTGTTAAGCTTTCAGGAAACATAATGGCTGAGGGAGAGATCGATAACCTCACCATGGAGAAATACTTGGCATTGACTCGAGGAAACCATTCACCAGGAGTGGTTAAACCTAAAATAGGAGGCAATGTGAATTTCGAAATCAAGAGTCAGTTCATGCGAGAATTGAAAGAGGACACCTTTTCTGGAAACAAGAATGACGATGCTCATGAGCATGTTGAGCGAGTTTTAGACATCGTTAGTTTGTTCAACATTCCAGGAGTATCACACGATGCTGTCATGCTACGCGTTTTCCCCATTACACTTACTAGGACCTTCTTAAAAAAGCCTTTATCCAAAGGTACTGTTCACCATCCAAAACCGCTAAGCAGCTTGAAGAATTTCGTAACTTTAAGCAGGAAGGTGCCGAAACATTATACCAAGCCTGGGAACGGTATAATGACCTACTTTATAAATGCCCAACTCACGACATCAATAGCCATTAGAAGGTCAACATCTTCTATAATGGTCTGGGCACTATGAACCGCCAATTGCTTGACTTACAAGGGCCAATTCCTGGCATGACACCTGCTCAAGCATTGACGGCCATCCAGACTATGGCTGACCACTCCCAAGAGTGGCATGATGGTTCATCTAGCATGAATATATATAGTATTAGTAATTATGAAGGAATCGTTGCTATTGTAAGCAAACTGGATAACTGTGGTAGAGATATGAAGAAGCTAAAAGAGAACGTACATGCTATTCAAGTAGGATGTCAACTTTATAGAGGAGCTCATCTTGATAAGGAATGTCCTCTCAATGAGGAAGTGAAAAGTATAAAGGAAGTTAATTATGGAGAGTTTGGTAGACCCTTTCCAAACAACAACAGAAATGATGGTAGATTTAATAGAGGAGTATCGGGATATGACCAGCCATCATCGGGTGAGAGGAGACCAAGCCTGAATGAAACAATCAATAAATATATGGAAGAAGCTGCTAAGAGACATGCGGAGCAAGACGAATGGTTAAAGAAATTTTATCAAAGCACAAAAACCAATCGTGAGGCTCACGACAAGATTATCCAAGGTCTTGAGACGAAGGTAAGAACCCTAACAAATGAGGTTGAAGGACGAACAAATGGTGGAACGTTCAAAGAATGCAACACAATCTTTACTGAAGATGGATCGCCATTATACACTCCTTTCTATTATTCCCTAGAGGAAATTGAATACTTTTCTGCTAACTCAGGATTTACGGATAACGAAAGACAAGAAACTGACAAATCAGGAATGGAAAAGGGTCTAGCTACACTTGATATTACACGAGAGATTAAAGAAGTGCCCTAAGAGAAAAAGCAAAGTGTAAGCTATTAAGTTAAGCCCTACGAGCCTCATTCCCATTTCCTAGACGATTAGAGCATCACGCAGAAGAAGCATTAGTTCACGAAACTATGGAGAGCCTGAAGAAAATTAAGATAAACCGCCCTCGCTTAAAGAAATAAGGCAA